>ONZH01018906.1:0-86124 GCA_900303285.1 Rhinella marina | reverse complement strand
AAACACATATGGTCATGTGAATGTAGCCTCAGGGTTAGTGGTCAGTAGTAGGGTTAGGGGTCTGTATGGCGTAGTATTAGAGTTAGGGAAAGTATTAGTGGTCAGTATTAGGGTTAGGGACAGGATTAGGTGTCAATATTAGGGTTAGGGACAGGATTAGGTGTCAATATTAGGGTTAGGGACAGGATTAGGTGTCAATATTAGGGTTAGGGGTCCAGGGTTAGAGGTCAGTACAGAGGTTAGGGGTCAGGGGCCAGTATTAGAGGTCAGGGGCCAGTACTAAGGTTAGGCTACTTTCACACTTGCGTCAGCAGGATCCGTTTGTGAGATCCGTCCCAGGCTCTCACAAACGGTCCTGAACTGATCAGCTTTTCTTTAATGCTTTCTGAATGGATAAGGATCCGTTCAAAATGCATCAGTTTGCCTCCGTTCCGTCTCCATTCCGCTCTGGCAGCGTTTTGGTGTCCGCTTGACTGAGCAGAATGGAGACAGAGCCGTCATGACTACAATGTAAGTCAATAGGAACGGATCCGTTTACTTATGCACAAAAGTAAACGGATACGTCCCCCACTGACTTTCAATGGAGTTCTGAACTGATCCGTCTCTGCTATGTAAAATATAATACAAACGGATCCGTTCAGAACGGATGCAGACGGTTGTATTATCAGGACGGATCCGTTTGTGAGAGCCTGGACGGATCTCACAAACGGATCCTGCTGACGCAAGTGTGAAAGTAGCCTTAGGGGTGCGACAGGGCCAGTATTAGGGGTCAGTACTAGGGGGTAAGGGGCTAGTATCAGGGTTAGGGGTCCAAGGTTAGAGGTCAGTACTAGAGTAGGGGTCAGGGGCCAAAATAAGTGGTTAGCGGCCAGTACTAGAGGTCAGGGGCCAGTACTAGAGGTCAGGGGCCAGTACTAGGATAGGATTAGGGGTCAGGCAGGGCCAGTATTAGGGGGTCAGGCAAGGCCAGTATTAGGGGTCAGTACTAGGGGGTAAGGGGCTAGTATCAGGGTTAGGGGTCCCAAGGTTAGAGGTCAGTACTAGGGTAGGGGTCAGGGGCCAAAATAAGTGGTTAGCGGCCAGTACTAGAGGTCAGGGGCCAGTACTAGGATTAGGGGTCAGGCAGGGCCAGTATTAGGTGTCAGGGGCCTATATTAGGGTTATGAGTTAATGCAGGGTCAGTATTAGAGGTCAGGGGCCAGTATTAGGGTTAGGGGTCAGGCAGGGTCAGTATTAGGGGTCAGGGGCCTATATTAGGGTTATGAGTTAATGCAGGGTCAGTATTAGAGGTCAGGGCCAGTACTAGGATTAGGGGGTCAGGCAGGGCCAGCATTAGGGGTCAGGGGCCTATATTAGGGTTATGAGTTAATGCAGGGTCAGTATTAGAGGTCAGGGGCCAGTACTAGGATTAGGGGTCAGGCCAGGGCCAGCATTAGGGGTCAGGGGCCTATATTAGGGTTATGAGTTAATGGCAGGGTCAGTATTAGAGGTCAGGGGCCGTACTAGGATTAGGGGTCAGGCAGGGCCAGTATTAGGGGTCAGGGGCCTATATTAGGGTTATGAGTTAATGCAGGGTCAGTATTAGAGGTCAGGGGTCAGTACTAGGATTAGGGGTCAGGCAGGGCCAGTATTAGGGGTCAGGGGGCCTATATTAGGGTTATGAGTTAATGCAGGGTCAGTATTAGAGGTCAGGGGCCAGTACTAGGGTTAGGGGTCAGGCAGGGTCGGTATTAGGGTCAGGGGTAAGGCAGGGTGGTCAGTAATAGGTGGGCAGGGGCCAGTATTAGGGTTAGGGTAAGGCAGGGCCAGTATGGGGGTCAGTAATAGGGAGGCAGGGGGCAGTATTAGGTTAAGGGGTGCATATAGAGAGCATGGGGGGGGGGCAGTTAATACTCACCTGTCCAGGCGCAGTCCCCACGATGCAGACCTGGCCTCTTCTGGCGGGTCTGCTCCTAAGGAACGTCGCAGGCGGCGCGATGACGTCATCGCGCCGCCTGCGTCACATCAGTGCGCCGGCCACCGGGAGTAGCGGAGCAGGGAACCAGAGGTTCCCTGCTCCGCCTGCGCTGGCAGCTACTGGCACAATTGTATCTGCATCTAGTGGATGCAGATACAATTGAGTTCAGGAGCCGCGGCGGCCCTGACCTACACCGGCCCGGGGGGCATCTGCCCTCCTGCCCCCCGGCCCAGCCCGCCCCTGTTTTCTAGGGGTTGCCCGAGTTAATATTTTTTAAAAGGCAGGGATGCTTTTCCAATAGTAAAAATAAAAAATAAGTACGGTAACTTTTACTTACCATCCCGAACCCCATTCCATCCTCTCTGCCACAATTAGCTGTCCTGACTGCAGCGGTGATGTGGCCATATACTGCCACTGACAGTGGTCTGGTGCCAGTGAGTGGTTGAAGTGGTCATGTGAGGTATATGAGCTTGTAAGGCCCGGCCCACTCAATCAAGAGGCAGGGGGAGCATCCGCCCTGACGCTTGCTGAGCCGAATAGGTTCATACACATGGATCTCTGGTTGACCTCACAAAAATCTCAACAACATGGGTGCTTACCATGCGTTGAACAAACACAATAGATAGATCACACTTGTAAACTGAGCACACCTGAAATATAAATATACGAAAATTCGTCTTTTATTAGTACCACAAAAGTACTGGCACAAACTACAGAGTTCCTGTAGGAGGGGTTTTCTCAGATTTTCTAACTTACCGACACCCGGGACCCCCGCTGATCATCTGTTTGAGAAGTCACCAGTACTCCTGTGAGCGCCGTGACCTTCTCTCTGCTTCTCATAGGCCGAGTGATGACACGTTCATATGTTACGTGGCCTAGGAGCAGCTCAGCCCTACAGAAGTGAAGAAGTACATCCACTATACAGTGTACAGTGCTGTGTGAGCAGGGAGAAGGTTGCTACTGCCTTCTCAAAACAGCTGATCGGTGGGGGTCCCGGGTGTCGGACCTCCACCAATTAGATACCGATGACTTCATTCACGCATCAGTGTTCCACGGACGTGTGCTGTACATGTTCTCCACAGACAGTACACGTCCCCATTCATTTTAATGTGTGTATTCAAACTTCAGTGTTTTAGCACGGATGCGTGCTCTGTTTTGTCCAGGTTCACGGATCCATCACGCCCATTATAGTGTATGAGTCTTTGAAAACCACGGATGGCATGGATCATTAGTAAGAGATGCTTTGAGAATTATTTTTCAGCTGTTCAGTGCGAGTGAAACATGGATGACAGCAAAAAATAGACACACGGAGGCATCACTGACCACCTTCTCACAGATTTAAACACGGACGTGTGAATGAAAACCTTTTTAAAAACCCAGGCAAGCCACCCTCTCCACTACCACAAGAGACTGAAACCCTGATAGGGTTAAAGATAACACAGAAGCCATGTACAGTCATAAAGTGCATAGAACAAGGTCATAATGAACATGGTGTGAAAACAAGATGTGACCGCAGATCAAAAGTAGGAAGGAAGAAAAGCATCAGTATAACTGTCTCTAAGGGCTCATGCATTCGTTTTTTTTTTGTTTTTTTTTATTTTGTTTTTGTTTTTTGCGGATAGGATGCGGACCCATTCATTTCAATGGGATCTACAAAAAAGGCAGACAGCACACCGCGTGCTGTCCTCATCCGTATGTCCGTTCTGTGGCCCCACAAAAAAGATAGAAATTGTCCTATTCTTTTCTGTTTAGCAAACAAGGATAGACATTGTTACAACGGATCCGCAAAAAAAATGGATGCAGCATGGATGTCACACGGACATCATCAGTATTGTTTGCGGATCCGTGTTTTGCGGCTACATTTTTGGTTGGGGAGAGGCTGACTTGGATGAGACAATGCAGTTTATTTCTCTGGGTTATCGGCCACATACCTCGGTCTAGTAATATGGACACCTCGCCCAGGTAATAGAATGTATTATTTATGAACCCGGGACATAGTAACATTTATAAGGAAGCATCAGATGTTGAGATGTGTTAGTGACAGCTACTCCTGCCCTCCCTAATTCTTACTGCACCTTGGACTCCCAAACATGCAACCTCTGCCCCCTATAGCTATCCATTCACTTTCTCTAGGGCTGGGGGCTTTGCTGATGACAGTCTCCTGTAGTTACATCCGTTTCCTTGCCTTTAACCAAAGTGTCTGGACTGTCTTATCTGCGGTAACCACACATGAGGAGTCGAGATCATTATTTGAAATTGTCCTACTCCCCCCCTCCCCATTCCCCGACTGTCAGTTCTCAAAAATACACACAACACACACAAACACAATGGACAGTCCTGACAATGTAGGCTGAAACACACTCCAACATCCTGCTCCGACTGCTGGAGATCACCATAAGCGGCATAGCCGTATACCACCGTGTGCCACCTGATCGCTATTCACTGTAATTGGATCCGGCGCTGATCCGGCCGCTTACTAGCATATATGCACTAAATAAAAAATTGCTGCTTGTAGTACTTTTTGCCTGTCCGAAAGCCGATGTGTACACCGGATACTGTGTACTCTGGCAGTCTCAGCTCTCAATTAAGATAAAAGATTATACGAGCTGAGGGGAAACACACAAGGCCCGCTGTGGTCTCAAGCACATTCCCACCTTTATTATCAAAGCATACAGATTTATAGGTAACAGAGCAAAGAAGGCACACCGCCAAGGGGGTGGAAATCGAAACTAGTAATTTAATTAGTTGTTCATATAAGGCAATACTTCCTGACCATACTAAGGCACCATAGTACATCTCATCTCAAGGTTAGCATTCTTTAGCAGCGCATCATATGAAAGGACAAAATCTCTCAGGCCTTAAAGCTACAGGGCATACACACCTGACCAAAGTTCACTACAGTGCAGACCATTTCCATCACAATTCCCTCCTTTTGTGATTTTAGCAGATGAGCAGGACACCCAAAGCCGGGTACTTCACTTTACTTATATGAAATGCAGGACTTAACCTAAGATCTTCACCTGATTCCCCTTGACCTTGAGTCCTGAACATCTGCACCAATTACAACAACCTTTTATGAATCAAGATGAGGTGGCCTCCAAGTACTGACCTAATCCTATAAAGGAAAAAGCATAGAAGTTAAAGAAGAACTCCCGACAAAAATTTTATTCCATCTCCTGCTAGAAATGTACATGATATAATCTGTAGTGAATGTCATTTTCTTACCAGTGTCTGAATTTTTTACTTATATCATCCTAAAGTTTCTTATCTGTGTCATGTGACCAGCAATCAGACCCACCAACTCACACAGAGACTTATGTGCGGACAGGAAGTCTAATTCTCTATGTATTCCTATGAGACTGAAAGTGAGGCTCCCATAGGAATGAATAGAGCAGTTACTGGCTTCCTGTCCTGGGTCAGTTGGAGGTCAGGGAGTTGGTCACATGACCCAGCTACAATAAGAAGAGAGGTTATTACTCACAGAAACAGTCACTGATAAGAAGATGACAATCACTACAGATTATATCATGCACCTTTCTAACAGGTCAGAGAATAAATTTTTTTGCGGGAGTTCTTCTTTAAGGCATGTCATCTAATTAAATAATACTACAAGTAATAATGGGTTATACGCACAGTGGGGAAAATAAGTATTTGATACACTGGTGATTTTGCACATTTTCCCACCTACAAAGAATGGAGAGATCTGTAATTTTATCATAGGTACACTTCAACTGTGAGAGAATCTAAAAAAATCCAGAAAATCACATTGTATGATGTAAATAATTAACTTGCATTTTATTGCAAGATATAAGTATTTGATCACCTACCAACCAGCAAGAATTCTGCCTCTCACAGACCTGTTAGTTTCTCTTTAAGAAGCCCTCCTACTCTGCGCTCATTACCTGTATTAATTGCACCTGTTTGAACTCATTACCTGTATAAAAGACACCTGTCCACACACTCAATCAGTCACACTCCAACCTCTCCACCATGACCAAGACCAAAGAGTTGCTTGGTGAGAAGACAACTGCTGGTGCAATTATTAGAAAATGGAAGAAACACAAGATGACTGTCAATCTTCCTGGGTCTGGGACTCCATGCAAGATCTCGTCTCGTAGGGTAAGGATGATTCTAAGAAGGATGGTCAGAAATCAGCCCAGAGTTACACGGAAGGACCTGGTCAAAGACCTGAAGAGAGCTGGGACCACAGTCTCAAAGATAACCATTAGGAACACACTACGCCGTCATGGATTAAAATCCTCCAGGGCACGCAAGGTCCCCCTGTTCACACCAGCTTATGTCCAGGCCCGTTTGAAGTTCACCAATGACCATCTGGATGATTCAGAGGAGACATGGGAGACGGTCATGTGGTCAGATGAAACCAAAATAGAACTTTTTGGTATAAACTCCACTCACCGTGTTCGGAGGAAGAAGAAGGATGAGTACAACCCCAAGAACACAGTCTCAACCATGAAGCATGGGGGTGGAAACTTCATTCTTTTCTGCAAAGGGGACAAGACAACTGCACCATATTTAAGGGAAGATTGGGCCATGTATCGCAAGATTTTGGCCAACAATCTCCTGCCCTCAGTAAGAGCTTTGAAGATGGGTCATAGCAGGGTCTTCCAGCATGACAATGACCCGAAAAAGGAGTGGCTCCGTCAGAAGCATTTCAAAGTCCTGGAGAAGTCTAGCCAGACTCCAGACCTGAACCCAATCCAAAATCTTTGGAGGAAGCTCAAACTCAATGTAGCCCAGTGACAGCCCCGAAACCTGAAACATCTGGAGAAGGTCTGTATGGAGAAGTGGGCCAAAATCCCTGCTGCAGTGTGTGCAAACTTAATGTCTGACCACTGTAATTGCAAACAAAGGTTTCTGTACCAAGTTCTGTTTTTCCATTGTATCAAATACTGATTTCATGCAATAAAATGCAAATTAATTATTTAAAAATCATACAATGTGATTATCTAGATTTTTGTTTTAGATTCTGTCTCTCCCAGGTGAAGTGTACCTACGATAAAAATTACAGACCTCTCCATTCTTTGTAGGTGGGAAAACGTGCAAAATCACCAGTGTATCAAATACTTTGGGTGGACTGCATGGCGCTTCTAGCAGTCTTTGCAGGTAAGTGGCCAAGTGCACTGGGACCTTCCTGGAGGTGCAACTAGTGAGCCTTGGTTAAGTCCATCCCTACCATCAGGGGTTCTGTGAAGAACGGGGCTCACTGTGTTCCTGCCCTCTGGGTTTGGCCCCAAGTAAAACCAGTGCACTCGGTCCAGTGGTATTTCCTGCCACTGATTCCTTATCGGTTTATCTAGCTCCTCGCTTACTGTCATGTCTTGTCTCTGCTTGCTTTGTATGCTCGTGTGTTTGAGATGTTCTAACGGTGGTAGTTCCTGGCCATGTTAGAACATGACTGTATGGAGATATGTTTTAGAGGTGGGTCTTCCCCGCTAGGACATGACAGTATCCTTCACTTAAGGCTACTTTCACACTACCGGCAGCAGGGATCTGGAGGGACCCTTCACCCGCCGGAGCCGTGCTGCCGCAGGTGCACATGTGGGGCTGGAACCGCGCTCCGGCCCCATTCACTGTAATGTCCACGTTAACCCCTGCTGTGAGGCGGCCGGAACGAAAATACAACATGTGTATTGTATGCATAAAAACTATTAATACTGAGAGTCTTTGGGTAATACTTTCCGTGGTCACTGGGCTGGAAGTATCCGACTGTAAGCTTTGTTCTTCCTTTTACACAACTTCTTTGTGGTTCAGAAACTTATTTTTACTATCTCATTTAGAATCCATATTCTTTGAGTCAGGATCAGCAGCCGCACAAGGGGAAACAGGAAGCGTCATCTTGTCCAGTCTGCAGAATCAATACTTTCTTGCAATGACTGGCTTGGTTCCAATTAGGCTTTCCTTCCAGCTTCACTGATGTGCTTGTGGTCAGTAACACTTAGATTGGACCATCAAACTGGGGCTCGAGGACTTTTCTAACGTGTCTCTTTACCGACCCCCAATCTCCAGGCTAAAGTGGGTGGGATCCTGGTACTTTGTCAGGATCTGGAAGTGAAGCAAAAACTCGAGAATGTATTATGTCTTAAAGTTAGGAGTATACCTTACTGAAAAGAGGGCTAAGGGCAGGGACTCTGTCTATGGCACTCCAGTCTCTGCCATGGCTTTTTGAATCTTTAACTTTTGTGTCCTGTTCAGTTTTTCTGCCCTACTGCTGCTCTGACAATGGTACAAAGCATGAACGGCCTGATCTACACCCAAAGCCTTCATGATCACCTGCATCACTTGACCTGTGAAGTGAGTACCTCTAATTTTCAATGGTCGCAGTTACTCCATACCTGTTTACAACTCCGGCCATAATCTTCTTGGCTGTAGTCTTGGCTGTGGCCTTAGCTACCAGATATGCTTCTGGCCATCCTGAAAACAAGCCAACAAACACCAATACATACTCATACATGCCCACCTTGAGTAGTTTAATGTAGTCTACCTGCAAGCGTTGAAACGGATACAAGGGGAAAGGTGTGTGTTTCTGGGGTCTTTTGTTTTTAACACCGCCACTCGAGTTGGCAACATGAGGGCTTCCATCAGAGACCTCCCCTCCCTGCATGTTTTTCCCTCTGCATGTCTACAAGCCATCTCCAGAGCCTTTAGCTCTGCTTCTTGGGCAGATGTATGGTGGCAAGGGCTCTGCTTTTAGAGTCTCATGTGGAGTCACCACTGCCCAACCTGTGTAGTACCTGCCATCCTGGCCATACCTCGATCCATCCATAAAGAGCACATGATCTGAATTATCTAGTGGCTGATCTACCACCTGGTGGAAACCCCGCTGTCTCTTATGACATCATCAGCAAACAGTCATGAGCCTCTTCCTCAGGATCTGGAAGAAAAGTTTATAAGTGCCCTAACTCTTCCCTCACTCCTTGCTCCAGAGGCAACAGGGTGGCTGGGTTTAAAGTGTTGCACCTTTGGGCAGAAATATTGTCAGACAACAAGACGGAGCACTGCATTCTCAAAGGACATAGCACTGACACTTTGTGCTTCAGGCCTATCTCAGAGCTTTTATCAAGCATGGCTTGTACAGCTGCTACAGCTCTGATGAAGGAAGGAGCACATCTGGGCACAGGGTCAAGCCTGGCTAAATAACATGCCACAGGGAGTTGTTGCTGGCCATGCTGTTGGGTGAAGGAATGGCCACTTACTTCTGTACAATACAATTGGGTATAATCTGGTAGGCCCAGTTCAGGGGAGGACACAATTGTCAGCTTTAGGGCATAAAAGGCATCCACCACCTCATCTGTAAGGTAGAATACAAACAATCATAAAGAAGCTGCATCAAACTTGAGGCATTGCATATCAAAGGTCTGCAATAAGAAATAAGACCCAAAAATGTCCTTAGTGCATTCACGTTTCTGAGCAAATTGATGTCCTCCACAGCCTTCTTACATTCAGGGGTGAGATGTTTCACCCCAGGTGAAATTCAATGTCCCAAAAAGGTAACAGTAGTGCAGCAAAACTGAAGTTTTGCTTTTTGACACCTTGCAGCCATGATCAGCCAAAAAGGATAGGCGTGACAGGGAAACCTGTATACAGATATCCCTTGAGGGACAGCAGAGCATTGAGTCATCAACATATAGCAGGAGCACAACCTCCAGATGTGGTACGTTCCATTCTTCACTGCCTGTCTGGCTTCTCGCTTCCTTCTTCCCTTTCAGGCTCTTTCTACCTTGGGTGTTGCCCATCTCTAAATTAGCTTCGTCTAAATAACCACCAGTAAAATGCCACCATTTTACTGTACAAATTCGCAGGACACAGGGCAGGGATGATAAAGATGGAGGATCACATGACCCTGGGAAGGAGGCTTGCCCTGATTGGCTCAGAGGCCAACAGACAGCCTGTGGGACAATCGGGGGCAGGACTTTGGTAGGTCCTTCAACCATTCCAAGTTTAGTCTGTAAGGTGATATGATGTCTATTGCCTATGTCTGGCAAATGGCAAGGGTGCACTAGGGACAGTTTAGGGACATGTTTAGTTAGGTAGGTTAGTTACGTAGAAATGTTAGGGTATTATCAGAGAGGAAAACAATATGTTTTATGTGTGTTCCATTCATTTCAATGGGTAATTCTATGTGCATTCCGTTTCCGTATGTCCGTTTCCAAAAAAATAAAATTTTTCCTATTATTGTCCACATTACAGACAAGGATAAGACTGTTCTATTAGGGGCCAGCTGTTCCATTCCAGACTGCACGGTCATGTGCATGAGCCCTTAATATACTGTCCAGTTCAACGCATTTTAAAGCACATATACATGCAGTAGTCAGCCGCTCTCTGGTCTTAAGATGTGGATGATGTTGATGCTCAAGCTTATTGGTTGCCTGAAACAAAAACACAAAGATATATAAAAGTAAAAGAAAAAAAAAAAAAAAAAAAAAAAAAGCTGAAGCTGGCGCTCACATTAACTGGGCAATAAGAAAATGTGTTAGGCCTCTTTCACAGAAACAATACGGATTGGCTCCAAGTGCGTTCAGTGAAACTCGCACCATTTTGCAAGCAAGTTCAGCCAGTTTTGTCTGCGATTGCGTTCAGTTGTTTTTCTGCACAGGTGCAATGCGTTTGGATGCGTTTTTCCCGTGCGTGGTAAAAAACTGAAGGTTTCCACCAACATCTCTTCCTGGCGACAGGACATTGTTTTCAGTCTTGCACAATGGGAAACAGAAGGATCCGTTAGGATTCCCATAAACTTCTATTAAGACGGAAAGCAAAACGGAATGCCTCTTAAAAGCTACAGTTTTGACTTCCTAGATTCCGTTATTTTCTGTTATAACCATGTTTTAACGAAAAACAAAACCTAAATCCATAACGGTGATGTGAACCCACCCTTATCAGCTCGTAGGTTGCCACTCAGCCCAGATCAGAACAAGTGAATACGTCTCCCCTCCCCCCATCTTGTCCTGTTACTGGAAGCACACAATCAGTGCATTGCACCACACAGTAACCCATACATTGCTTATTATGCAGACTTGCTGGTACCTACCTAGTGAGTCATCCACTGTGTCTGGTTGGTTCACACACCAGTTCCTGGCAGGATTTAGCTGTTGGGCTGCAGACTTCAGGAGGAGACAGATCACAAGACCTTCTGCTGGGCAAGTGAAGACAAGGGGTGGACCTGGTGCTCTAGGGACAGCAGTGTGCAGGTTATTCTGTCCATATTAAAGGGAATCTGTCACCCCTGCTTTGAACTATTATCCACTCTAATACGAGTCCGGATCACTACTTGTTATTTACCTACTGCCCCCATTCTCCCGCTGTCAGCGCTCTGAGCTGCACTGTAATACACTGTCAGGACTGCTGTGCTGTTCTATCATAATGGAGAGGACTCGTGTGCACATGCATGGCAGTCCTGACAGTGTATTTTGGCTCTGGGCGCTGACACTGGGGGAAACGGGGGGCAATAGGAAAATAAAAAATGTGTTCTGGACTCCATGTCTGCAGGACGACTCATGTATTTCTGTAGATAATGGTCTAAAATCAGAGTGACAGATCCCCTTTAATATACGTAGCACTGGACTTTATTATAACCAAAGAATCTGTACTTTTTTCAGTTATGCATATATACTAGACTTATAATTAGAGGTGAGTGAATATTCAAAGATTTGATTTGCCAAATATTCGCCATATTTATAAAAAGATTTGTTTTACATAGTTTACATAGTAACATAGTTTATAAGGCCGAAAAAAGTCCTCCGTCCATCCAGTTCTCCTGTTATTCTACAAGTTGATCCAGAGGAAGGCAAAAAACCCCTGTGAGGTAGAAGCCAATTTTCCCCACTTTAGGGAAAAAAATTCCTTCCCGACTCCAATCAGGCATCAGAATCCAGCCTCCTGGATCTCACAGGCAGTAAGCTGGAAGAGTATTACTGTGTGTAATATACTTTCAGCCAATGCATTACAATACAGTAAGTATTGTAATGCATTGTAAAGGGGATCAGACCCCAAAAGTTAAAAAAGTGTAAAAAAAGAAAGTGAAAAAATAAAGTTTTAAAGGGTTTCTGTCACCAGAAATAACCCTATTAAACCAAGTGTCATTTGCAATGAGCAAATGACACTTGATGCCAGTAATGTTACTATTATACTTCTCAGTAACGGCGTTTTGCTAAAAATAGCGATTTATAATATGCTAATGACCTCCCCTAGGTGCAGTAGGCGTGAACCTGCACCTAGGAGAGGCCATAATAACGCCTCTTACCACGCCCCCGGTCGCGCTGATTGACAGGGCCGGGCAGCCAGCTCTTTCGGCTCCCGGCCCTGTACGAGCCCGAAATCCCGCGCCTGCGCAGTAATGAAGCCGGGACCCGGGCGGGCGCCGGCTCTCAATGCGCGCTGATCCCGCGCCTGCGCATTGCGATCAGCGCGCATTGAGAGCCGGCGCCCGCCCGGGTCCCGGCTTCATTACTGCGCAGGCGCGGGATTTCGGGCTCGTACAGGGCCGGGAGCCGAAAGAGCTGGCTGCCCGGCCCTGTCAATCAGCGCGACCGGGGGCGTGGTAAGAGGCGTTATTATGGCCTCTCCTAGGTGCAGGTTCACGCCTACTGCACCTAGGGGAGGTCATTAGCATATTATAAAATCGCTATTTTTAGCAAAACGCCGTTACTGAGAAGTATAATAGTAACATTACTGGCATCAAGTGTCATTTGCTCATTGCAAATGACACTTGGTTTAATAGGGTTATTTCTGGTGACAGAAACCCTTTAAGTTCCAAAAAAAAAGCGTCCTTTTCACAAAATAATATAAAAAAAAATTGTAAAAAATAGTGAAAAAAATAAAAAGACATATTAGGTATCGCCGCGTCCGTAACAACCTGCTCTATAAAAATATTACATGAGATGGCCCCCCAGGTAAATGCTGTAAAAAAAAATTAAAAAAAAAAAACGATGCCATGACAGCCAATTTTTGGCTGTCATTCACCTTGCCTCACAAAAAGTGTAATAGCAGGCAATCAAAAAGTCTTATGTACCCCAAAATGGTACCAATGAAAATGTCACCTCATCCCGCAAAAAATGAGCCTCCACATAAGACAATAACTCAAAAAAATAAAAATCAATGGCTCCTGCAAACCAATCCATCAAAATCTGTGCTGCAAAATCCATATGGCGCTCCTTCTGTTCTGAGTCCTGCCATGTGCCCCCACAGCAGTTTACCACCACATATGGGGTGTTGCCTTATTCAGGAGAAAATGAGTAACAGATTATGTGGTGCTTTTCTCCTGTTACCTCTTGTGAAAATGAAAAATTTGGGGCTAAAGCAACATTTTATTGGAAGAAATGAAACTTTTCATTTTCACAGCCAAGTGTTTCCAAATTCCATAAAACGCTTAGGGGGTCAAAGTGGTCAGTACCCCCCTTAATATATTCTTTGAAGGGTGTAGTTTCCAAAATGGGGTCACTTTTTGAGGGTTTCCACTGTAGGGGTACGTCAGGGTCTCTCAATTACAAAATGGTGCCTAAAAACCATTCTAGCAAAATCTGCCTCCAAAATCCGTATGGCGCTCCTTTCCTTCTGACCACTGCCACAAACCCATAGAGACGTTTACCACCACATATGGGGTATTTCTGTAAACTGCAGAATCAGCGTAATGTATATTGAGGTTTAGTTTGCTATTAACCCTTGATGTTTTGCAAGAAAAAAATTCTTAACATGAAAAAGTGAAATTTGGAAATTTCACCTCCATTTTCCATTAATTCTTGTGAAACACCTCAAGGGTTAAAAAAGTTTGTAACAGCAGTTTTTTATAATTTGAGGGGTGTAGTTTCTAAAATGGGGTCATTTATTGGTGGTTTCCATTACATAAGCCACTCAAAATCACTTTATATCTGAATTGGTGCTTAAAAAAATAGTTTTGGAAATTTTGTTGAAAATTTGAAAAATGGCTTCTAAACTTCTAAGCCTTCTAACGTCCCAAAAAAGTAAAATTACATTTATAAAATGATGCCAACATAAAGAAGACATATGGGGAATGTAAAATAATAACTATTTTTGGAGGTATTACTATATATTTTGAAAGTGGAGAAACTGAAATTTGGAAATTTTTCCAAATTTTTGGTAAATTTGGTATTTTTTTATAAATAAAAATGAAATATTTTGCCACAAATTTAATACTGTCGTGAAGCACAATATGTGACGAGAAAACAATCTCAGAATGGCCTGGATAAGTAAAAGCGTTCCAAAGTTATTACCACATAAAGTGACACATGTCAGATTTGCAAAAAATGGCCTGGTCAGGAAGGTGAAAACAGGCCCGGGGTTGAAGGGGTTAAGAATATACAATATACTGTCCCTTCTGACATTGTTTTTATTTTTGGGAGATTTATTATTAAAGAATATAACTAATTTGGTTGTTATTTTCATTAATATGAAATGTATTGTGTTCCCTTTTGGACTGCTTGTTCCTAAAAAAAACAGTTTTTTTTTCCCCGATAATGCAGTGTGAGTTTAAACACCATCTGCCATAAAAGGCACAACACTACATCTATTACACCTGCACAATTTACCCATTCCACATCCACTCCGTACTGTTGCACTGCTATCAAAAGTTATAGACTTTACTGCAGTGAGGAGAATACTGCTAAGACACTTAGACATGACCTGGTTACTGACTGCTGCACCATACGCTGGTCATTGCACACCCTACACATCCTGACTTGCACCAACACAAAAGTGAACACCAAGAGTACCCCAGCTGCCAAAAGACAGGAGCCCTAACACTGGAGAAGAACTGGTGTGCCCTCCTATGACTGCACTGGCCCTAGGGAGCAACATTGTAAGGAAAGCTACTGTGATAGACTTTCTGCAGCCAGAGCAACTACCACTCCCATCATCCGCTCTGGCTCCTCAGGGGCCTGCTGCACACACTGGCGTAACTATAGGGGACGCAGTGGTCGCAGTTGCGACCGAGCACCTAACCCGGGGGAAGCCAGAAGGCCCCCCTTGCCAGTGGTACTGTACTTTCCCCTAGGTGCAACCCTGATCCCTGACCACGAGATGCAGGGTCTAGAGCAATGAAGGATTACATATTAAACGCTTGTGCTGCCTCCATTCATTGGGACCTTTCAGGCTTCATTGAGAATGAGGCCCTGATTAAATACCCAGTTTGCCACCTAGCTCCTAAAAAGTCTTTCATGGTCTTCCTCTACTCTATATATTTTAAGCAAATATAAATTTTCCTTTTTTTACTTCCTTCGCCACATTTCCACCTCGTAACCTCTCTATAACAACATTTCTTTAAGCCCCATACTGTACGAATTACTAATCCCACTAGAAACATACATGGATAAATGATCATTCTGGGAGCGGTGCCATACCAACAGCAGGAAACCACAACTTCTTACAGCTGCTGGTAAGGAAAATCACCCTGGTTCTACTTGTAAAACCCACTATAAGAGCCCAAAAAATCCCTCGAAGCACAAAAAGCCTAACAGAAGAAAAAGACAGTACTGAAATCCTGAGATGATCCCGTGGAGTTGCAGGCCCAAAGCCTGAGGCTGCACTACAGAGACAATCTAATTAGAGATGATCGAATCAATTCTAAATTAATTCGATTCTTTACGAATGTCACAAAAATTTGCCAAACCAATGTGAACTTTCATGAATCGCGTAAATATGGCATCCTGCTCCATTTCACTGTAAAAAATTGTGAGGGGAAAATGATGGAAGAAAGAAGATGAAGGATCATGACCCTAGGAGGGAGGTGTGACATCCTGTCAGCCAATAAGGGGGCAGGATTCTGCAGGTCCTTATACCATTACACAACATTCGGTGTGCCACTTTTGATATAAAAGCATGTGTTGTGGCTGCGTCTGACAAAAAGCAATAGCCCGTAATCTAGTTGAGTTGTAGCAGCCAGCAGTTTTTTTTTTTTGTAAAAACCTCAAAAACCTTTCTAAAGTTCATAGGCTTATTGCCAGCCAGCACCTGGATCAGGATTGCATATATTCTGCTGTAAATGCTGATCCCCCTTTTTTGTTTTTAAAAATCATCCAGTTTCAATTGATACTCATTGGGCATTTCAGTGAGTTTCAGTGCTTCATTACAGTGTTCCTCAACTCCAGTCCTCAGGGCCCACCTAACGGTCAGGTTTTTAGGATTTCCTTAGTATTCAGCAGGTGATATCATTAGTTCCAATGCATCAGGACTTTACCTCAGGTATTCGTTCTGTGGGATAGTCTCAAATCATGACCCGTAGGTGGGCCCTGAGGACTGGAGTTGGGGAACACTGCTTCAATAGACCCATGTTTTTGAACACGTTGTACTTCTGCAAAATACTGTTCAGTTACAGCAAACGCATTTTACTGTAATACGCCATTAGTATAACCGTGTAAATGAACGCATTGTTTAACTGCAAAAACTGCATTATTATAACCATTTCAGGTGGTGGTGGGGGACCTCATACATAGCTGAGGTGGTGGTAATAGTGGCACTTGTAGCCACAGTGGTAGTGACAGTGACACTTGGGGCAAATGCAGAACAGGCAATCAGGATGGGGAGGTCAAGGAGTCCACAATGATATATTACAGTCTGATAAAAGTGTGATAAATGTGTCGGGGAGGGTGTGGACTCTGGCAATAATTGTGCTTTGGCTAGGAGCCGGATTAAGGTACTGAGAAGGGCCATCCTGAAGCTGTTGGGGTTCCACATAGACAAAGAGCCATGAAGGAGGATTAAGATGAGGAGCTATCAATGGAGGAGGAGTCGTGGTGGAGGAGCATGAGGCTGATGTTGACGAAGGCATTGGCCCTGATGACCAATCATCGAAGTGTGTGTGGGGGGGCAAAGCCAGAAAGTATGGCAAGGTGTATGTCTGTTTGCTTACATAATAGCAGTCTGATTACTGGATAGCTATTCTATTAGACCCTCGCTATCAAGGCGACATGGGGGAATGTTTTCCTGTTGCCGAAAGTGAGACCAAATTGCTGCATAACCAGGATACACTGTGTACACAGCTTGCTGCAGCTTTTGTGGGGCAGCACCTGCCCACCAGTTTTACCATCCCCCACTATGTCACCCACTTCCTGCTGTCTCCACTACCACAAGTAGCAGTAGCAGTAAATTTAATATTCTCAACATGATGGAGCAGTTTTTATGTGCCACGCAAATCAGTAAATGAGCATGAACCGCCTGAACAACCAGGTTTAGTCTCGCCTTGACTCCTGAGCCTTTCTCCTGATCATACTGTGTTCTGTGACGCATGTACTTCTTGGCCTGCAGACTGGAACAGTGGTCAGAACTGGCACAGTATGCTCTCTCTGTTCTGTCTTGTCCAGCCTCCAGTGTAATGTCCGAGAGGGTTTTCAGCGCAGCAGGTGTTATCGCACAATGTTATCTTCCACCAGCTTACAAAACATCATTTTTTTTTTAAATGAATGAGGCAGGGATCCGTAAGGATATTCACATAACTCCGGCTGAGCCAGATGAATAGATCTGCCACTGCTAACGGTCCCCCATTATGCCACTGTCTGCCTGCCTACCATTGTGTTGCATACCATATGGCTGCTACTCCCCACTGTTAATCCCTCTACTGCCACTACCATTACCCCTATACAGCTCTCGGTACTACTACTCAACACAGCCACACACACACATACTTCCTTGACTGTTCCATGCTGTGCTGCTACCTCTGCTGCAACTATTGCTGCCACTATTACCCCTACACATCTTACTCTTTCCACATCCACACCATACAGCTACTGCTCCTAATTAAAAGGCTTTCTACAGGCTTGTTCAGAACAAGCCACTCTTTCTTCAGACATTAATGTGTGTGTATAAACAAGCAAGGATCTGCTCACGTTAAGGGCTCATGCATACGAACGTGTGCTGGCCATAATGCAATTTGCAGTCCCCAATGCACGGACACCATCAATGCGGCTGCCACAGATGGATGCAGACCCATTCAACTTGAATGGGTCCGTAAACTATCCGTACCACAAAAATAGAATGTTTTCTTTTTTCTTTTTTTTGGGGCAGATGCACAAAGAGAAACTCCACAGAAGCAGTCTGTAGTACTTCCGTAGGGTTCCGTTCTTCCATTCCGCACCGCTCCTTCTGGATAGCGGACCCGTTCAAGTGAAGTCTAACTTCATTAACAATTTCTCCTCCATAGAGCGCTAAAATGTATGCTGAGACCTTGAAAATCTTGCTGCAACTAACGCAAGACTTGCTTCTTCTCGCGTCTATGTCGTTACACTTCGGTTATGTACATAACTTACTGTCTCAAAGTCCAAAGCAGAACTCAGCTTCCTTAATAAGATCTTGAAACAGTAACTTATATAATTTACATGCGCATAACCTAAGTGTAACGTCATAGACGAGAAAAGAAGCAAGTCTTGTGTTATTTGCAGCAAGGTTTTCAAGGCCTAAGCAGAGCCCATGCATCTTACAGAAGAGATATTGTAAACGGATCGGGTTCGGATCGAGCAATCTGAACCCGATTCTCTCCAGCCTATTTACATTATGAAAGAACATACAGTAACACATGTGCCAGCGTGGTGTGTTTGTAAACACGCTGTATGTTAACGCCGTCGGACACGCGTTTACCCATAGCTATGTTTGTCAGTGTCACTCAGACATCATTTACTACTGCTGTCATTGCATTCCAGAGCCTGAGGAGGGGGGAGAGAGAGCAAAAAGTTGTAAAAAAAAAAGAGAAAACAATATACAGATGCGAGTCCGAGGAGACCGCAGAGTGTTATAAAACGATTTTACGACTAATTAGAACACATTTGAGTCATGTAGAATCCATTTGAATTGGATAATTGGATACGAAAATAAAGGAGTTCTGTCATCTCTGACTCTAATGACTCTGCCTGAGGCTACACTTCTGAGGCATTCTGAGGATAGCATGTCTTCTTTTGGTTTCTGTCATGTTTAGCGTTCATGATGGGGCATACAAGGATTGAGCATGTAGAAATTCAACATGTCTGCTGTTTTGTACTTGTGGGAGATAAGTTGCTGTCAGAGGAGTCAGTGAGAATCTCCCCTCTTGCCATGAAGAACACATGAATCCTCTGAAGAACTTTCCCGTCTTCTCTCTCTCTCATTCCCCCTTCTCTTTCTCTCCTCCTTTGTCTCTCTCTCCTCCTCTCCTCCTTTGCAGGCCGGCTATGTCTCATCACCTCTCATGACAGAGCTGTCAGGAATGTATGCTGTAATTTCTCCTCATTGCATCAGCAACAGGCAATCGGACCCTCCCTCCCCTAGACCAATCAGCGCTGTATAATATACAGCATCCTACATCACGTAGTTGTTGCAGTTTTTAACTGACTTTGAGTTATTTAATGTCACACCCACAGGTGCTCTATTTTATACAAATTAGGGCTTGGCCAACAAGCGAGGCAGGACCGCAGCCCCCCCCAAATCCTAAGAGCTAATTATAGACAAATATTCATATCATTAAAAAGAATTTCTAATAAATGCATCCACCCATTTTATCCAAATGTGCATAACTAAATACTGCCATAGATTGCTAAGTACGGTAATACCTCCATACAATACACATTCAGTACAGCTATTCAGTGCACAGATAATACTGCTAAACAATGCTTAAATAAGACATAAGACAACTATATAGGGGCCACAAGTGACTGCTGAATATTTCCATCACAATACCACCATACAATGCCTAAATAATGTCTACATAATATATATATACTGTATACAGGGTGGGCCATTTATATGGATACACCTAAATAAAATGGGAATGGTTGGTGATATTAACTTCCTGTCCGTGGCACATTACTATATGGGAGGGGGGAAACTTTTCAAGACGGGTGGTGACCATGGCGGCCATTTTGAAGTCGGCCATTTTGGATCCAACTTTAGTTTTTTCAATGGGAAGAGGGTCATGTGACACATCAAACTTATTGAGAGTTATTTACAAGCTTCTCTTTGTTTACAGCCATTGACATGTCGCAGAGGTTAACACGTGAGGAGCGGATAGAAATTGTGTTGATGTCTGGTGAACGCAGTACCCGGGTTATTGCAGCAGATTTCAATGCAAGACACCCTATGAGACCACCCATCTCCCATGCTACAGTTAGCAAACTGCTTGGCAAGTTTCGTGAAACTGGTTCAGTGTCGGATTTGCCAAAATGTGGCTGTGACCTCAGTGGCTGTCCGAGCTTTATTCACCAAGAGCCCACAGCGTAGCACTCGCCGCATGTCACTGGAGAGTGGCATCAGATCGGCGCACTGAATTTGCAGAATGGGCAAAACAAAAATTGGAACAGGACCCTCAGCTTACACAGAACATTTTATTCAGCGATGAGACCAACTTATGTGAATGGTCAAGTTAACAAACAACAGTTAACCGCTATTGGTCTGACACTAATCCACATTGGATAGATCACTCCAAGACTGTTGGAACACAAAAATTGATGGTATGGTGTGGTATATGGGGTAGAAAGATAGTGGGGCCATTCTTCATCAATGGAAACCTCAATGCCACTGGATATGTGAAACTGCTACATGATGATGTGTTTCCCTCTTTGTGCACTGAAGCTGGCACATTCCCTGAGTTTTTCCAGCAAGATGGTCACCACCACATTATGGGTGTCAGGTCCGAGCATTCCTAGATGAACAGTTTCCTGGAAAGTGGATTGGTTGTCGTGGTCCAGTTGAATGGCCCCCAAGGTCTCCCGATCTGACCCCCTTAGACTTTTACCTTTGGGGTCATTTGAAGGCAATTGTCTATGCTGTGAAGATACCAGATGTGCAGCACCTGAAACTACGGATACTGGAAGCCTGTGCTAGCATTTCTTCTGCGGTGTTGCTATCAGTGTGTGAAGAGTGGGAGAAGCATTGACAATCCAACACAATGGGCAGCACTTTGAACACATTTTATAAGTGGTCAGAAACTTGTAAATAATTCATGAAAGAATAAATTTATGTTAAAACCAAGCACACCATTGCTTTTCTTGTGACATTCTCAGTAAGATTGATGTGTCACATGACCCTCTTCCCATTGAAAAACTAAAGTTGGATCCAAAATGGCCGACTTCAAAATGGCCGCCATGGTCACCACCCATCTTGAAAAGTTTCCCCCCCTCCCATATACGAATGTGCCACAAACAGGAAGTTAATATCACCAACCAGTCCCATTTTATTTAGGTCTATCCATATAAATGGCCCACCCTGTACATAAAATACCAGCAGCACAAGTCAAAAATGAGGAGAATTGGGTGTGATCCCTCCAGCTGTCCCCAATGGAGCTCACAATGTAAGTGTGTATGTGTGTGTGTATATGTATATATATACACAGTAGAGAAATGAGGCGCTACTCCAAATGTGGCGAAAGGGTGGTGGACCTGCTTTATTTACCCCAAACGCAACATTTCAGGCCAACACAATGAGGCTGGGCGGTGGCCGAGCACCATGATGTCATCACGTCCAGCCAGCATGATGACATCATCACCAGTGTCGTCAATCATGATGGTTGCGATGGCCTCTACGTGAGCAAATAGATAAGGTGAGTATTTATTTTATTTTTTTTACCCTGATTAACCCCTGAAAGGCCAAAACTGTAGCATCAGCTGCCGCAATCAGTGATGAGGGGTTCAATGAGGGGGGTGTTGGGGTGGCGGAAGTTTTACCTATATACTAGAGAATGCAATTTGTGACAAATTAATTTGTTAACCCATTCTTTTCAGGGGAGCTGCAGGGGTCGCCATTCTTGGGATTGGTGGGTGTTGCATCAGTATCATCAGTATCATGATCTGATATCTGTGAATACCAACCGGAATACACCTTTAAAGTAACAGTACTGACAGGGGAGTAACTACCATAGCAGCAGACCATGCTACCATAGCGGCAGACCAGGGCAAGATGGGGCCCAGTCTTAGTTGGGATCATCTCCTTTTCTACTGGAGGTGAAAACTTGGTCAGGACTCTACCCTCTAAAGGAACAACTTTTAGTAAATGAGGCAGTGGAGAAATGGCCCAAGGGTCATTGAAAAGGGTTTAGGCAGAAACCCTTCTGTCCTGTGTGTGGGGCCTTGCTATGGGGCCCCTACTTTTCTATGTATGCCACTAAGTACTTAGAATACCGGCGAACAAATCACGGTATCAGAAAATTGATGGCGATATCAAACTTAAGCCAATATGGGTGGAGGCTTCCTTATAGTGATGGTACCTAAGAAGTCACCACAGTGCAATCAGAGCGTAATCTCCAGCCAGTGGTGGGTGATAAGAGCCCCCACACGGGTCATGGCGCGCCATAGGCGTCCTATCTGGCCTAAGGGAGTAACAGTCCACAACACAAATGTGAGAACCATTGTAGAAGATGGTGTCACCTCCAAAGGGATAATACCACTTCACCCCCAACGCCAGTCACCTGGCACACGGCAATGTGCTCAAATTATCCAGCAGAAGACCGTAGGCAAGTCAGTGTCCCACCACGGCCCACTGTGTCAAGGGGAACCAATGGGTTGTAAGGCAATATAAAGCTGTGCTATATCCTACTGCCTCTACAGTAGCTGAGGCCTGAGTAGAGGGGAGTATAGGTTACGTGGTGCCCACCTGCGTCTGTGCCTGCCAACATCGGCGTAACGTTTACCTCAAAACATAAACAAAAAAATTACAAAATGGAATGAAAACCGCCCATCTTCAGATGAAACCCTGATGAAGACGTTGCTGCGAATCAATTCTCTGACCCTATAGATAAAACAGAACTCTAAGGTAATACCATGCTGTTAGGTAGACCTACCCATGCCTATTCCTCCACTGCAATACAGGGATGCTCAACCTGCTGCTCTCCAGATGTTGCAAAACTACAACTCCCAGCATGCCCTAATAACTGTAGGCTATACAGGCATGCTGGGAGTTGTAGTTTTGCAACAGCTGGAAGGCCACAGGTTGGGCATCCCTGTACTACAGGGTCCTGTCTACACAGGATGTCAGCGAGCATCAAAACTCAATCACACCACTATTAGATTGTGAGGGTCCTACCGCTGGGACCCCTACCGATCACAGGAACGGGCGCCCGATACCCCCACAGCTCCCGTGAAATGACCGGAGGAGCCTGTCACACATGTGCGCGGCCGCTCCATTCATTCCTCTGGAAGTTCGGAGATAGCCATGTATAGCGCTCATCTATCTCCGGAACTCCCATAGAAATGAATGGAGCAGCCGGTTGCACTTGCTCTGGTCATTTCAGGGGTGTGGCAATGTCATATGTTACCGTACGAGAGATTTTGCGCGGCATCTTTCACATGCAAATGGATAAATTAAGGCGCTACCACGAAGCGTGAGGAAATTCAGCTTTGCAACGAATTCTCCTGAAATTCAGGTCAAAGTCAATTTGTTTGACGTCGATTCATTCTACACTTATGATAATGTCTGTAAAGTGCTCTAGTAAAATAAATAAAAAATACCATATAGTGGCCGTATGACATCACCATATATTTCCAGTACAAATCTGCCATACAATACCTAAATAATACCTCTATTACAGTATTCAAATAAAACTGCCATATAGTAGCACATATCACTGCCAGGTATTTATTACTTGAACAGGAGCTATGCTGGATGGAGCCTTCTATCCACTATACAGTCCCTGGGGCTGCAGCTGCTCAAAACAAACTGATGGGTGGGGATGCCAGGAGTTAGACCCCCAGCAATCTGAGACTGATTACTAGTGATGATGATCGAGCACCCAGGTGCTCATGTGCTCGGGTGCTCTGACCGAACACTTGGGGGTGCTCGAGTGCTCGGCCGAGCACCCGAGTATAATTAAAGTCAATGGGACTAAACCAGACACCCCCGCTCGGGAAGAGGGAAGGGTGTCTGGTTTACACGGGTCCCCCCCAAAAAAAAAAACAGACACAGTGTCACATACACAGACATACTTACATGCTCCCAGCAGCTCCAGACAGCACAAGAGGAGGAGGACGGCGTGCATATAGGAAGATTCCACAGCGCCCTCTGCTGGAGGGAGGAGGGAGCTGTGGGGAAAAATGCAGGTGACGGATCCATCATGAACTCCATTGAAAATCAATGTTGGATGGATCCGTTTACTATTGTGTTACAGAGAACGGATCCGTCCCCATTGACTTGCATTGGGGCTCATGACAGATCCGACTTGGTGCAGGGAGGGGACTTGAGCATAGCACTCGAGTACACTCGGTGTTTGGCCAAACCATGAGTAGACCCGAGTGCTGGCATGCTCGGTCGAACAGCAAGTTCGGCCGAGCATCCTCGCTCATCACTACTGATTACCTATCCTGAAGATAGACCGTCAAAATCTAAGACCCAGAAAACCCCTTTAACCACCAACACACTTTAATATTTCACCACCCTGCTAACTATTGTTTCCCGGCCTCTCCCTGTAGACAATTCATGTAGGAACATTAGTGTAATTATCAATCCAGCTACAAAACATGAATAAATAAACCTTGTGAGCAATAGGAAGGAAAATACAGTGTCAGCATCCGGGAAGAGCGCCAAACATAACAACCGCATGTTTCATGCTTCCGTAAAACTCAACTTCTTACAATCTTAACATAGTAGCATAGTTTATAAGGTTGAAAAAAGCCGTCCATCCATCCAGTTCGTCCTGTTATCCTGCAAGTTGTTCCAGGGGAAGACAAAACCCTGTGAGGTACAAGCCAATTTTCCTCACTTTAGGGGAAAAATTCCTTCCCGACTCCAATCAGGCATCAGAATAACTCCCTGGATCAACGACCCCTCTCTAGTAACTATAACCTGTAATATTATTACCTCCAGAAATACATCCAGGCCCCTCCTGAACTCTTATAGTGAACTTACCATCACCACCTCCTCAGGCAGAGAGTTCCATAGTCTCACTGCTCTTACCGTAAAGAATCCTCTTCTATGTTTGTGTACAAACCTTCTTTCCTCCAGACACAGAGGATGTCCCCTCATCACAGTCACAGTCCTGGGGATAAATAGATGATGGGAGAGATCTCTGTACTGACCTCTGATATATTTATACATAGTTATTACATCTCCCCTCAGTCGTCTTTTTTCTAAAGTGAATAACCCTAATTTTGATAATCTTTCTGGGTACTGTAGTCCACCCATTCCAGTTATTACTTTAGTTGCCCTCCTCTGAACCCTCTCCAGCTCTGCTATGTCTGGGTGATTTCTAAGGTTGGATACATTTGTAACAAACCCCCAGCTGTGAATATTTTAGGTCCAAACCGGTTTTGCCAGTAGGCCCACGTGAACGAAACATGTCAGCAGCACTAATCTAACAATCTATAACAAATAATACAGTGCAGGCGGCTCCCGGGGCTGAAATGTATGAATGAACACGATTTTCCCTGAATGGCAGGAAAAAGTATAAAAAAATCATATTTAATCCGTTTGAGCGCGAAGAGCCGTCCATCTTGATTGAAGATCTCAGACGAAATCCAGTATGACATCCCCATGACGACCACGGTGATTGTTATGACGGGCTATGCGAGATTCGGCGAAGAAGCCAAATTGAATTTTTGAATACTTCGCTCATCACTAAACGAAAGGTGGAATCTGATTGGTTGCTGTTGGCGAATAAACCAGTTTCCCTTTACATAGCATAGCAATCTGACAACATCTGGAAAACGTGTGGTCTACAGTGATTTGCGCCTTAAAGAAGATTCCTGCTTGCTGTCGGTGAATAGGAACATGGAAATCCATCCTGTCACAGCTGAGGGTCTGTTGCACCTGTATCCAGGCCAGACATTCTGTATGAGAATCGCTCTTTTATTATGTAATGTTTTCTAGATTACATTGGCAACCGCCGGGTCTGAGGCTGTCCAAGCTGGCGGGATATCTTTGTCAAGGTGCCAATATTTATGCAACACTAAATGTATCAGTTTTACTCGGTGTAGACTTGGCTGAGAACGTAAGCGGGAAATAGTGACATAACATTTCATCACAAGTCACATGCCGAGAAGCTAATACCAAATGCAGACATTACAAGGCACCTGATGCACTGCGATGAACCGTTCCGCTGCGCTAAAACCAGTGTCTCCCAGTCTGCAATGAAATCAGTACAGTACTACAGAATGAGCTCTCGATAGGGACAAAACATACCCCCAAGGCTTGTCAGCTCACTAATGCATTTCTTTCTGCTGCACTTATGAGGAGCAGATGAGATGCTAAGTTAGCTATTATCCAGGTTATGCTTAAAGGCCTGTTTAAGGGTTTAGGATTGAATTAGGTTAGCTTCATTACATCCAGTGAGAGACTTTTCTTCGTGAAAGCTAAGCTGAATTGTACATCTCCTTCCTAGATCGCTCGCTCATTTAGCATTGATTTTTAAGGGCTCTTTCAGACGGCCGTATGCTGTCCGCAAAAAACTGATAGCATTCCGTATTTTTGCAGACCCATTCTGTTTTTCACTGACAAGTATAGGACATGTTTCATTTGTTTTGAGGTGCCGTGGAATGGAAGAAAAGGGCCCCATAGAAGTGAATGGGTCAGTATCTTATCCGCAATAAACGGATCAGCATTTTTGCGGACAGCATACGGGCCGTCTGAATGAGCCCTAACTGAATCAATTTTGTTTGAAATAATTTGGTTGATCAAACATGAAACGAATTTCAAGAAATTTGCTCATCTCTGGTTCGGAGGTAACTGCAGGATGGCACCGTTAGATGGGGGATCCACAACTTTTTCTCGTCTAAGGGCCACATTGTGGGATGGTATGGGATTGTACCACCTCCAAGGCCATAGAAACTGAAATAGGTATTCTGAAATGTCTGACTGGGGTTTAGGAGAATGTCTCACATGTAGGGGTGTAGCTATAGGGGGTACAGAGGTAGCACCCGGGCCCAGGAGCCTGAGGCGGCCCAAAGACCCTTGTGCCACATAAGAAGACACTGGTATGATAGAAAATGCATGTTGGTCAAGTTTCACCTCTGGCTGGAGGGAAGGGGTTATTTCAAGAATTTGGCATGGGGGGGTGCTGTTTCAATTTTTGCCCCAGGCAGCACGATGGCTATGTGCTTCCCTGCCCCTGACCACAAAGCACTGAGGGAAGGGGGTCTCAAGCTGAAGCCTTGCACCAGGGCCCATGAGCCTTTAGCTACGCCCCTGATCAGATGGGAATATCCATTTGAAGGAGCTCCGAAACTGATGCTGTGTTATAGAAGTGTATTGCCGGAAGGGTCAGAGGATGGCACAAGAATTCAAGAAGAAAACACCTTTCATGCACTGAATCCTCAGGTCGATACTGGTCATAACTGTGCCGGCTACTGGGTGCCATCCTAAAAGTGTACCAGCTACATAGGGCCCCCATAACAGTATCAACAACATCAACACAGTGTCCTCCACTAGAATGCCAGCTACGAAGTGCTCCTTAACAGCCACACTGTGTTCCAGTGGTAAGGGCCGATCAGGTGACATGTGACCCCTGGGCCATAGGCTGTGCACCACCAGTGTAGAGAGAGGGAATGGGTTGAATAGTGATAGTGATAATATGTGTTTGCTCTTTGGTGGTAAAGATCCACTGCATAATTTTCTGCCAAAATCCTTGGCCGACCCACAGAATTGTGCCGCGGTGCTGTGTGGCTTTGTACCAGTTCTACTTTTGCCGTGATGCCGACAGATTTTCCATTACATGGGGCACTTGTATGTCACATGGATTTTGGCATGGAATATGAGGTAAAATTGAGATGAAGTTTCCGTCTTCTGAACGTGGTGCTGTATGGTGCTTGTATTATGTTATTAGTCGGTAACTGTGTGACCAGTGTTCATGGACTGAGTACTGGTTATAATAGGGCACATTATTTGTGGGCAGGACTGTGGGCATAATAATATAACTGCCATCAGTAAATAAGGGACACCGGCATACTTCCCATCCATCCTGGATCCGGCGGGACAGTCCCAGATTTCAGTGGCTGTCCTGCAGTCCCGGAATAGCTGAGGTATTTCCTGCTCTCTGTTGTCTCTGAACAGTCCACTCCCGCTTCACCGTTCAGCTCAGCTGCCCACATTGCTGGACTGTGTAGTAGGAGGGTGCAGGCCCAGGAATCGGCCTCTTCTCCTCCTACACAGCCCAGCAGCGCAATGTGAATCCTACCTAATGCTGCTGGGGAGCACAGATCATCGGAGGAACCAGGTGAGTATTTACTGTTTGTTCTTTGCCTGTGAACTGGGCACATATCTGGGCGTAACGACTGTGAAGGTGGCACATATCTGGGCATAACGGTTGCGAAGGGGGCATATATCTGGGCATAACTACTGTGAAGATGGCACATATCTGCGCATAACTACTGTGAAGGGGTTACATACCTGGTCATAACTACTTTGAATGGCACACTGTGGGCATTACTACTGTGAAAGGGCATAATGTGGGCACTACTACTGTGAAGGGGGCATAATGTGGGCATTGAAGAATACCATAGGTCAATGACCCAAAAATAATCCGTGTAGGGGTTCCGTCACATTTTTTAATAAAACATAACCTTTAATCCACTACATAATATAAAATCCAACAGAAAAAAAATGGTTAAAATTATGTATATGTTGATTTACTTATAAATGGGAGGCAGTGATTTCTGAGGGACATTATAATGAAGATCCTGTATGTACGGCAAATTCTGTCTCTTCCTTCAGAAACAGTAAATTCTATTTACACATACTCTTTTAAGCTCAATATACTTCAATGTTTATAACTGGCTCTGACAGACCTTCTGCCTCAAGAGTATACTGTTCTCTGTACAGACCCAGGTATGGCTATGCTTCAACCAATAGTGTGGTGTTATACAAGCAGATTTATGACTGCTTTATACTTGGCTGCACTGCAAGCTAGATGTCCCAGTGCAGATCTTAAAGGGGTTGTCCCACTAAAAATATTCTAGTTTTCAAACCAGCACCTGGAACTGAAGACTTTTGTAATTGCATGTAATTAAAAATTTAGCATAGCCGCTGAGTTATTCAATAAAATGTATCTGTATAGCACCACCTGCTGTTTGTTCTTTTCTTATTTCTTTGTCCTGCTCACTGAGAAGGCCGCACATGCTCTGCTCAGTTTCATCCTTCAACTGCCCCCTGAGCTGTGATAGGGAGAGCAGGGACACGCCTCCTGAGCTGTGATAGGGAGAGCATGGGCACGCCCCCTTAGCCGCAGCAGAAAAGCCACTCCCCCTGAGCTGTCAGCTTGATATAAATCTAGTAGAGCAATGAATGTGGATGAATCTCTGGATCCATGTGAGGTACAGGACTGGTTCTAGATTTATTAGAAAGAGGTTGTCATGTTCTATATGATGTCTGATTTTCATTTTTACATTAGTCATGGGACAACCCTCTTTAACTTGGTTGCACCATACACTAGGTCTCTCTGTTCATCTCAGAGTTGTTCACATTGAACCTGCTACATGTAGTTAGATTTGTAACTATGTTGCCACCATTCACTATTTTTTTGGTGCGTCATTAAAGTCATTAAAGTGGTTTTCCGAGTTATGAAAAACATATATATAGTATTGTAAATCTGATGGGCAGCAATATATAACGAAGTTAAGCAAGTTTTAGGCAAAAAAATCTATATTTCCTCATTCCCCTGGTTCTCTTCTGGCCCTTTGTTTACCTGCAGTAATAACAATCTCAGCCCCTCCCCCCACTGCTCTGCAAAGGGAGTGAATACAAGTGCTGCCCTGAGTGACATGTCTTCCTGCTGGGATACTCGGCAGCATGTTGTATGTGTAGAACTACAAGTCCCAGTTGTACAATGACATTACTGATGCACTGTTACTACCTGGGGAAGTGTTTGCCACAATTATTGTCTTTGTGGCACTATCTCTGATTGTGGTCCCAGTGTGGTACTATTATTTAGGATGTATGACTCCTCCATCATTTCTACATCTCTTGGATTGTCTCCCCAACTGTTCGTGCACGCGAGGAGCTCTGAATGTGGCGGAATGGTCAGCTGATGACTTGGTTCTGTTTTTGTAAGTTTATAGTATGGTATGTGGAAGTATTATTTTTGGGGTAACTATAGCTATGGCACTATTATTTCTGCAGTGCTTTATGTACCGGGCAGCACAGCAGACACCACGTTGGGGTTGGCACAGGATTAGGGGCAGCAGCAGGATGCACTGTTAGAGGGGTAGCTGGATGGAGTTGATGTAAAGTAGGGGTGCACAACCATTTCCAGTCTAAGGGCCACATGCAACGGGCACCACTCCCCAGGGCCCTCTGTCGCATCCCAGGTGTAGTAGGAATGCCGAGTGGTGTAGTGCGGCCTAAATGTCTCTTCATGTGTGTCACAGTGCTCCTACCTGGATACGGCGGGACCCCAGGCTTTGGTGCCGAAGAAATAAATAGGGGGAATAATTGAAGGACAAAGGATAAATAACTTGAGTCCAGACCTTGAGATGAAGTTCAATGGCAGCTTTACTTGAATAAGCATTTTTTCAAACAGTTTTCAAGCTTTCTCTTGGGTTCCAGCAGGCTTTAGCATAAACTGGCAGGCAAACTCAACTCTGCTTTATCTCTGCTATACCGACAGGCTAGCTTAGTAACTTTGCTTCCTTCTTTATGTTGCAATCCACTCTTTAGTCTGACTTAGTTTCAGCCAAGGAATAGGTTAGTGTCCTGTCAGCTCCAACATGGAGTCTAAACTTGAATAATCTAGAACTGCCCCATCTCCTTCTGGTAGGAAGCAGCAGGATCGGCCCATTTTTGCCCAAAGGGGGGAGAAAGGAATGGTGAGTTCCATTCTATCTAAAGATAGCTCTGCCATTTTACGCTGCCACCTGCTGGTGAACCAGGCACATTACATGTAATAAACAGTTGCATAACAAGATTAGGAATGCAGAGTGTAGAGGACCTGGACAGAGAAACATAAGATGGCATTTAGGTTAGACCATTAAAGATAGTAGCAGGGTGTAGGAGAAGTAACACCTCTCTGGGGTGTTATACACATTGTCACATTGTACCAGTCACAAGGGCCACAATTACACTGTAGTAGTCATTCCCATCGGAGACATTTTATACGGCATAAATGTCTGATAGTTGGGGTTAGGAGAATGTGGATCTGTCAGAAATGTCTCAGATGGAAATATCTAATCATAGGATGTTCTGGTATAGGCAGTGTGGGCCCTGAGGGGGTGGAGCATGACACAAGGGTTCAGAGAGTACCGAGAAATAATATCTGCCATGCACTGCCCCCTCAGGCTTGTACTAGTTATAAACATGCCAGTTATATAGTTCTCCATAACAGCCACACAGTGCCCCATAACAGTGCCAGCCACACAGTGCCCCATAGCATTGCCATCCACACAGCGCCCCATAACAGTGCCAGCCACACAGTGCCCCATAACAGTGCCAGCCACACAGTGCCCCATAGCATTGCCATCCACACAGCGCCCCATAACAGTGCCATACACACAGTTCCCCATAACAGTGCCAGCCACACTTAGCCCCCATAACAGTGCCAAACATACAGTGCCGCCATAACAGTACCAGACATACAGCGACTTCCCATAAAAGTGCCAGCCATACAGTGCCCCATAACAGTGCCAGAAATACAGTGCTTTCCCACAACAGTGCCAGCCATACCAGGCCCCATAACAGTGCCAGCCACACAGTGCCCCATAACAGTGCCAGAAATACAGCGCCTTACCATAACAGTGCCAGCCATACAGTGCCCCATAACACTACTACACAACCAGTTCTCCCATAACATTGCTATACACACACGTTTCCCCCATAACAGAGCCAGAAACCCACCCCCCCATTACAGTGCAGCCACATAGTCCTCCATAACAGTGACAGACATACAGTGCCCCTATAATATTGCCAGCCAAACAGTTACTCATAACTGTGTTGGGCACACAGTCCCCCATAACAGTGCCATCCACACTATGCCCAGTGCCAGACATACCGTGCCCCATAACAGTGCCATCCACACTATGCCAGTGCCAGACATACAGTGCCCCATTTCAGTGCCATCCACACTATGCCCCCATAACGGTGCCAGACATACCATGCCCCATAACAGTGCCATCCACACTATGCCCTATAACAGTGCCAGACATACCGTGCCCCATAACAGTGCCATCTACACTGCCCTATAACAGTACCAGACAGTTCCCCATAACAGTGCCATCCACACTGTGCCCTATAACAGTGCCAGACATACAGTTTCCCATAACATTGCTATACACACATTTCCCCCATAACAGTACCAGAACCCCCCCATAACAGTGCAGCCACACAGTGCCCCTATAACATTGCCAGCCACACAGTTCCCCATAACAGTACCAGACACACAGTCCCAACAACACAGTCCCACATAACAGTGCTGGCCACACAATGCCTGTATGCTACAGTTAATATAAATGATTTGGGGGCAGGGCTGACACGGACATTATCATGTAACTGTAATAATAATCAGCTGCCATCGATAAATGAATCACAAATAATGGAAATATTACTTTACTTCATTGTCAACAAATAACCCACAGGATGGAGCCTAGGATCTGGTGCTGGTATCAGGTCATCAGGGAGACAGCAGAGCTGCAATCACCAGGCACCCATCCCTGGAGAACACTTTCTTGGCGTTTTTTAGCTTCATATAAAAACATAAATAAAATCATATCTGCTACTTCATATAGGTCTGTCCATGTGCTGAGTACAGGGGTGAACCATGGAGAGTCTGCACTGAGAGTCCACAGGTCAGTGATCTAAAGACAGGGCCAGCTCAGGCGTGTCCGGCCCGTGTGGTCACATGCTGGAGAAGATGCCACCACTGGCACCTGAGGCTTGTGCCCACCATAAATCATAACATTGTATAGATAATACACTGTGTATGTCCTGTATATGGCAGTAATTACTCTGTATTGTGTAGCACAGCTACGTACTTATTGTACAGTACATTACTATAATGTATTATAGTGGAGGCCAGGGGCGTTGCTAGGGTCTCAAAAGATCCGGGGCCCAAGCCCCAATGCATATGGACTTATTCTCTAAGTTGACCCTCCAATATACAGTCCCATTTAAATAACATCACTCCCCTGCCTTCAGCACCACCAGTATACAGTCCCATGTAAATAACATCACTCCCTTCCTTCAGCCCCTTCACCATACAGTCCTATGTAAATAACATCACTTCAGCCCCTCCAACATACAGTCCTATGTAAATAACATCACTTCCCTTCCTTCAGCCCTCCAACATACAGTCCTATGTAAACATCACTTCCCTTCCTTCAGCCTCTCCAACATACAGTCCCATGTAAATAACATCACTCCCCTGCCTTCGGCCCTTCCAATATACAGTCCCATATAAATAACATCACTCCCCTCCCTTCAGCTCCTCCAACGTCCAATCCCATGTAAATAACATCACTCCCCTGCCTTCAGCACCTTCAGTATACAGTCCCATGTAAATAATATCACTTCCATTCCTTTAGCCCCTCCAACATACAGTCCTATGTAAATAACATCACTTCCTTTCCTTCAGCCCTTCCAATATACAGTCCCATGTAAATAACATCACTTCCTTTCCTTCAGCCCTTCCAATATACAGTCCCATGTAAATAACATCACCCCCTCCCACAGCCCCCTCCAACACACAGTCCCATGTAAATAGCATCAACCCCTGAACATTCAGTTCCACGTAAATAACATCCCTCTCTTCAGCCCTAACATACAGTCCCAGTTAAAGAACTACAACTCGCAGCATTACTCTGCCTCTCACATTGAGTAATCCACCCCTTCACTTACCTCTCCTCATAGCAGACCTCACCACAGCTTCTTCCCCTAGAATTCATTTCACTGCTGTCCTCTCTTGCACTGGTCACATGATGGTGACATCATCACAGGTCCTTCTCAGCTACTGCACTGATCACATGATCTGTGATGTCACCACAGGTCCTTCAGCTCTTGCAGTGCTTTAGATTCAATTGTTTTGCCGTCCTGAGGATGGCAATACAATTGTATCTAGCTGGCAGGCAGGACATTCGGGGTCTGGTACAAAACATCAGGGGCCCAGGTCTTGAATGTTTTAGCCTAGCAAAGCCCCTGGTGGAGGCACTTTATAACGGGTTTTATAAAGGTACTGTAACTGTATAAAAGTATTTGTTTTCATTGTATGGCGGTGTTATTTAAGCTGCATATGGCAGTAATGTCTCAGAACTTTGTAGCACAGCTACATACACGTGTGAGGTATGATGGTGGAGGCACTTTATAACAGGTTTCATTAAGGTAACTGTATAAAAGTTTTTGTTCACTGTATGACAGTGTCATTTGGGCACCATACATTATGGTGGTTATAATAAGGCACTCTTTGGTGTGAACATCATATGGGGGTGGGTGGGTGGCATCAAAAGAACACACCACAAAGGACATCATTCACTAGGAGGCTGGTCCTGCCTGAAGATCCTGATGATTCAACTTCAAGTAGAAAGTTTGTATTTGCAGACTCTAGAAGGAGATTGAGACCCCCTGTACACAACTGTAGTGAGACCACATCTGGATACTTCACCTAAAAAAAAAGACATCTACAAAACTCAACTGGCTCAAAGACAAACTACAACAATGGTGGAGGGTCCGAAGAGAATATATAACACCTTCAATTATATTGCCCCCCCTCTTTCTTCTTTCCTACAGGTTATATACAGCTGAAAGAACACTCGTCGGCAGGGTCATATTGAACCTTGCAGTCTATCACATTAATAGAGGTACCTTTGGAAGACCTAACAGTCTTGAGTTCATGTGGATTCAGAACTTCAGCACCAAATCCCAGCCAACTATTTGGTTGAGTTCGCAGCACCATAAATCCCAGTTGGGCGACTGTTATACGGCCATCTAGACAAAGTGTAACTGTCATATTTTTGTTATTTGCTAGTTTATTAGAGCTAGACATGTATACCTGAGTTAGTCTGTCAATGATCACTTCAGCAAGTGGCATTTATCATGTACAGTCATGGCCAAAAGTTTTGAGAATGACACAAATATTATATTTTCACATGATCTGCTGCCCTCTGGTTTTTATGTGTGTTTGTCAGATGTTTTTATCACATACAGAAATATAATTGCAATCATATTATGAGTAACAAAAGCTTATATTGACAGTTAGAATGAGTTAATGCAGCAAGTCAATATTTGCAGTGTTGACCCTTCTTCTTCAGGACCTCTGCAATTTTCCCTGGCATGCTCTCAATCAACTTCTGGACCAAATCCTGACTGATAGCAGTCCATTCTTGCACAATCAATGCTTGCATTTTGTCAGAATTTGTAGGTTTTTGTTTGTCCACCCGTCTCTTGATGATTGACCACAAGTTCTCAATGGGATTAAGATCTGGGGAGTTTCCAGGCCATGGACCCAAAATCTCTATGTTTTGTTCCCTGAGCCATTTAGTTATCACCTTTTCTTTATGGCAAGGTGCTCCATCATGCTGGAAAAGCCATTGTTGATCGCCAAACTGCTCTTGGACGGTTGGGAGAAGTTGCTCTCGGAGGACATTCTGGTACCATTCTTTATTCATGGCTGTGTTTTTAGGCAAGACTGTGAGAGAGCCGATTCCCTTGGCTGAGAAGCAACCCCACACATGAATGGTTTCAGGATGCTTTACAGTTGGCATGAGACAAGACTGGTGGTAGCGCTCACCTCGTCTTCTCCGAATAAGCTGTTTTCCAGATGTCCCAAACAATCGAAAAGGGGATTCATCAGAGAAAATGACTTTACCCCAGTCCTCAGCAGTCCACTCCCTGTACTTTTTGCACAATATCAGTCTGTCCCTGATGTTTTTTCTGGAGATAAAGGGCTTCTTTGCTGCCCTCCTTGAGACCAGGCCTTGCTCCAAGAGCCCCCGCCTCACAGTGCATGCAGATGCACTCACACCTGCCTGCTGCCATTCCTGAGCAAGCTCTGCACTGCTGGTAGCCCAATCCCGAAGCTGAAACACTTTTAAGAGACAGTCCTGGCGCTTGCTGGTCTTTCTTGGGCGCCCTGGAGCCTTTTTGTCAACAATGGAACCTCTCTCCTTGAAGTTCTTGATGATGCGATAGATTGTTGACTGAGGTGCATTCTTTCTAGCTGCGATACTCTTCCCTGTTAGGCCATTTTTGTGCAGTACAATGATGACTGCACGTGTTTCTTTAGAGATAACCATGGTTAACAGAAGAGAAACAATGATGCCAAGCACCAGCCTCCTTTTAAAGTGTCCAGTGGTGTCATTCTTACTTAATCATGACAGATTGATCTCCAGCCCTGTCCTCATCAACACCCACACCTGTGTTAATGGAGCAATCACTCAAACGATGTTAGCTGGTCCTTTTAAGGCAGGGCTGCAATGATGTTGAAATGTGTTTTGGGGGATAAAGTTAATTTTCTAGGCAAATATTGACTTTGCAAGTAATTGCTGTTAAGCTGATCACTCTTTATAACATTCTGGAGTATATACAAATTGCCATTATAAAAACTGAAGCAGTAGACTTTGTAAAAATTAATATTTGTATCATTCTCAAAACTTTTGGCCATGACTGTAGAGGAAGTTAATGCAAGGCACTTACTAATGTATTGTTATTATCCATTCTGCTTCCTTTGCTGGCTGGATTCATTTTTCCATCACTGTTTGTTTCCACGGTTATGACCACCCTGCAATCCATCAGAGGTGGTCGTGCTTTCACACTTTAGGAAAAAGCACCGGCCTATGTGCACTCCCACGGTCCCAGCCTCCCAAATAGGCCGGCGCCTTTTCCTATGGTGTGATAGCATGACCACCACTGATGGATTGCAAGGTGGTCGTGACCATGAAAACAAGCAGTGTATAATGTAATGGAAAAATTAACCAAGCTGGCAAAGGAAGCAATATAGATAACATTAAATTAGTAAGTGCTTTGTAATAACTTTCTCTACAAGATAAATGCCACTTGCTGAAATGAGGCAAACCCTTTAATGTCTCCTGTCCCTTTCCATTGGTCCCTTAAAAGACTGTTGCTGGGACTTGTCTGTCTTCCCTTTAGTGTAAACAGAAGACAGAGGGGTGGTCCCTCACACTGCATGCCTGCTTTAGGGTTTAGAGTGAGGAGGCGTGTCTCTCAGTAATCCAATCTGATTGGCTGGCAGGAAGCTCCTGGCTACAACATTAGGCTTCAGAGTGAGGAGGCGTGTCTCTCAGTAATACAATATGATTGGCTGGCAGGGAGCTGCTGGCTACAGCAAGTCTGTATGTGAAGTGAGGGAAGGCAGTTTTGGCCTCAGAGAACTGGCAGAGGAGCCATCTTGAGAAGATCCTCATATTTTAGTGGTTAAACCAGCCGTAACTAAGGGAAAAACTCAAGGAAAGCAGTGGTCTGTGAAGAAACTAAAGATTGCTTTAAGCATGAAGCTGCAGCAGTAACATATGCTATTTGCTAAAATTGATTTTTTTATGAAAACATGACAGTTACACTTTAAAGGGTTTGTCTAGTGGGAAAAACATTTGAGGGAAAAGAAGTGGTTATCACCGATCCTATGACACTTAGCAAGTTTCTGCCGATGTCTACTGTCTGGTCCCAGGTAATGCCAGTAATTGCCAGCTTAGACAATCAATGGCTGGGGACGGTCATTGCTGTAGCCGATTATTGATTGATCAGGCAGTAAGTAGTCACCAACCTACTCAGAACTAGATACAGGGTCATTGAATATTAAAAAAAAAACATTTTTTGTCACAGAGACATTAAAACTTTTGAACGTTGGGGGGGGTCTCAGCTCTGACCCCACTGATTTCTAGAATACGATGAGAGAAGTGCTTGTGTAGAGCGCTCTCTCCTCCCTGCAGAGGATGGAATTAGACAGGCCCATGTTACTGAGCCTATGTCCTGGAGAAAGGAGAGAGAGTGCACTACGGGAGCACTTCTCTCCTTATTAAAGCGATCGGTGGGGGGTCTCAGGACTTATACACCCCCCCCCCGATCAAAAATGTTGATATGGGTCTATGACATATAAAAGGTTTTTGAAAACTCAGTGACCCATAAACTCAGTCTGAGACTGCCTCCAAATATTTTCCTTCTAGATAAACCTTTTGGCCGAATCAAAAGGAGTGGTCAGCTAAAATAGACCTTAAAGGGGTTCTCCGGGAATTAAGAAAATGAAAATACGCAAATATTACATTATCAGAAATATATTCCCAAATACCTTTCATTAGTTATAATGGCTCATTTTGTCTGGGGAGCAATCATTAGGAGAAATAAAATGGCCGCCGTCCTATTAGTACACACAGAACCTGTCCTAATCACACAGGAGGACAAGTTACTTCACAACACTGAGGTAAAGAGCTGCCTCATCCTCATCTCTGCTCTGCTTGTCAGGGATTATGATCCTGAATACAGATGATAAGATCTTCATCTGAATCTCTGACGGAATGGAGTTCATGAGGAGACATGAAGTATAGAGAGGACAGGACAGGATTTGTGTGGACTAACAGGATGGCGGCCATTTTGTTTCTCCTGATGATTGCTCCCGAAACAAAACGAGCCATTATAACTAATGAAAGGTATTTGGAAATATATTTATAATAAAGTAATATTTAAGTATTTTCATTTTCTTAATTCCCGGAGAACCCCTTTAATCTAAGGGCTTCTCTTTACAAGTGGGGATTGATACTTACTTAAAGGGAACCTGTCAGCTCTGAAACACCCTCCAAACTAGAGTAAGCGGTGTATAGTGTAAGTGACGTCGAGTCCGGTTATGTAATTTTTATCTTCATACTCACTTCCATTCTGACGCTGTGCTCCCACAAACCTGCAGTAAAATGCACTCAGTGGACTCCGGTGCTCACTCACATAATGGAGAGGACTCAAAGAAGAGTCCACTGAGTGCATTTTAATGCAGGTTTGTGGGAGCACAGCGTCGGAATGGAAGTGAGTATGAAGATAAAACTTACATATTCGGATTCAGCATCACTTACACTATACAACGCTTACTCTAGTTCAGGGGGTGTTTCGGAGATGACAGGTTCCCTTTAAGGTCAAGTGCTTTCAAGTGGCTGATGCAGGTTTGTTTTGGGTGGCTGCGAGGAGTGGTCGGTTTCAGGTGATATTGCTTAGACAGAGGCGTGTTTTTCAATAACGGACAGAACTTCCTGCAGGCACATCAATTGCTTCCCTTGGGGAACTCGCTCCATACAGTCCTGAATCTTGGAGAAGTAGCGATCAATGTATACTTTGTGGCCTTTATGCACTTCAGAGACTTTCACAGGGTTATAAGTAGTTGAGGAAGAGATGGCTTGATTTTGAAGGTTTTTATGAGGACTGTGAAAAGACAAGACAATTTTACAGACTATAAATAGACATCAGAGCACAAACCCTTCCATGATTGAGAGAATGGTGGCATGACCCTCATATCAGTTTCCCATTTTACTGGTTTACTAAAATGGACGATATTGGAGGTCTTTTGGAAATTCCTCTTGACTTCTTCATGTACATGCACACTTGACATGGCAGAACATTTTTTTAAGTCAATAGTGAGAGAAAAGCCACTGCCAGAAATCTCTTAGGGATTAATCATGATGAAGTAGTATGCCTAATGCATGTTTCCACCCAACATTGATCATCGGTGGAAAGTTGGGACAACCCCATACCCACTAGATAGATGGTACAGCCAATATTTCACCTAATATGCAGGACCAACGTTACAACATGATGTCTATGTAGGCCTCTTTGACATATAAGCTACTAAATGTTGGACCAAAGTTGACTTACATTTCAGCAATGGATGAGCAGTTTTCGGGGCGATTCTGTCTGACAGCTGAAGAAGGAGCACAGGTTGGGATTCTGTTACCCCATTCTGTAAATTTAAAAAGTAAAAAATCATTAGTGTGTGGACCACTTACCTTACGACTACTACAGTAGAGAAGTTGACAGCTACCATTTTGGAATGAGCAAAACAAGAATAAATAATAGGTTAAAGGGGTTTCTAAGACACCAAAATATGTTGGTGAAGACCACCTGTTTTATAAATTAAAAAAAAAAAAAACTACCGTATTTTTCGCTTTATAAGACCCAGATTTTAGAGTAGGAAAATGAGAAAAAAATATTGTTCATCAGGCCTCATATCAGACCCCCCATAAATTTCAGTACATCACATAAGACCCCCATCAGAACTCAGATCAGCCCATTGTGCCCCCATCAAACCTCAGATCAGACCACTGTGCCCCCATCAGACCTCAGAGCAGCCCAATGTGTCCCCATCAGACCTCAGATCATCCCACTGTGCTCCCATCAGACCCCAGATCAGCCTAGTGTCCCCTATCAGACCTAAGATCAGCCCAGTGTGTCCCCATCAGACCCCAGATCAGCCCAGTGTGCTCCCATCAAACCTCAGATCAGCCCAGTGTGCCCCCATCAGACCTCAGATCAGCCCAGTGTGCCCCCATCAGACCTCAGATCAGCCCAGTGCCCATCCCCAGATAGCCAGTGTGCTTCCATCAGACCTCAGATCAGCCCAGTGTGCCCCATCAGACCTCAGATCAGCCCAGTGTGCCCCCATCAGACCTCAGATCAGCCCAGTGTGCTCCCATCAGACCTCAGATCAGCCCAGTGTGTCTCCATAAGACCTCAGATCAGCCTAGTGTGCTCCCATCAGACCTCAGATCAGCCCAGTGTGCCCCATCAGACCTCAGATCAGCCAGTGTGCTCCCATCAGACCTCAGATCAGCCCAGTGTGTCTCCATCAGACCTCAGATCAGCCCAGTGTGCTCCCATCAGACCTCAGATCTGCCCAGTGTGCCCCCATCAGACCTCAGATCAGCCCAGTGTCCCCCATCAGACCTAAGATCAGCCCAGTGTGTCCCCATCAGACCTCAGATCAGCCCAGTGTATCCCCATCAGACCTCAGATCAGCCCAGTGTGCTCCCATCAGACCTCAGATCTGCCCAGTGTGCCCCCAATCAAACCTCAGATCAGCCTACTGTGCCCCCATCAGACCTCAGATCAGCCCAGTGTGTCCCCATCAGACCTTAGATCAGCCCAGTGTGCTCCCATCAGACCTCAGATCAGCCCAGTGTGTCCCCATCAGACCTCAGATCAGCCTAGTGTATCCCCATCAGACCTCAGATCAGCCCAGTGTGTCCCCATCAGACCTCAGATCAGCCCAGTGTGTCTCCATCAGACCTCAGAACAGCCCATTGTGCCCCCATCAGACCTCAGAACAGCCCAGTGTGCCCCCATCAGACCTCAGATCAGCCCAGTGTGCCCACATCAGACCTCAAATCAGCCCAGTGTGCTCCCATCAGACCTCAGATCAGCCCAGTGTGTCTCTTACCTGTCCTGCGCCGCGGCTCTACTCCGGGTCCGGTGCTCCTCTTACTTCTGTACGCAGTCAGGACAGTGCAGCGCCGGCCCGGGAAGCCAGAGGAGCGCTGGAGCGGAGCCGCGGCACAGGACAGGTAAGAGAGGTTTTTATTTTATTGTTATGGGGCTGGGTGGGCTGATCTGAGGTCTGATGGGGGTGCCGCAGCTAAAACATACATAATGGAAGAGCTCACGTATTCGCTTTATAAGACTCACCGCAATTTTCCCCCTACTTTTGGGGGGAAAAAAGTGCGTCTTATAAAGCGAAAAATACGGTAATTCACCTGCTCAGTTCCCTATCATTTCAGAACCAGAGCTACAGTGCTGTGGTGGTCTACAGTATTCCCTGCTGCAGTGATGATGTGTCTGCATGTCATGACCGCTACAGCAAATAAGTCACCTCAGCACTCACCTGGGGCAGTCAGGTAATCATGCTATTTTTTTTTTAGGTTTCCAGAAAACCCCTTGCAGGATCTTTTTATGAGGAATGGAGCAATCTAAATCAAAGACATCCATAGGTTGATTGCCACCTACCCAGTTCAGGATCCTCCTCATTGTAATTTGAATAACGTAATATTATTTGGTTCAGAATATTCCTCAAGTGACATATATCTCGCCCATCGGTGTTGTCATCATCAGCAGTCTGCTTCTCTCTGTCAGACATGCGAGGTTCAAGTCCGAAAGGAACCACAGAAAAAAAAATTACATTAACATGGAAGACGTGAAAGTATTTCATGGTGTGTACATTTCTTTTATCAAATTTACCAAACTTGGCCCAAGTCCGGCAGCCGCTCTCCTCTCATGTCCTCATGACAACACTTCCTCTGTCGAGGAGTCTCATGGGGAGTAAAAACTTCAACATTGTTGTCGACGGTGGACTAAATGCACACAATGTCCATATAAGTTGTACAAGGTCAGAATGGGAAATCTTGTCTTGAGGACGAAGAAGGAAGGGAATGTATATGTAACAGTACACTTGAAATTCTAAATTGCAGTGGGTTTAGTGACAAGTTCAACAACAGTAAAATGACAGTATTGTAGGGGTGTAGCTGGAGGGAAGAGTCTGGCGGGGCTTCTGGGAGACAGTCCTGTAGGAGTAGTCAGACCCAAATCTTAGCGAGAAGTGGAATGACACCCACCTTGTACCTCCGGTGTATCAGAGTGTTATAACGTATGCATATACTATGTTGAATGAATGTTCCATTTCATAGGACACACTTGGAAGCGAGTTATCTACAAATAGTACCTTGAACAACAAACAGTACCTTGAACAATACCCATGCCTGCTCTTCAGAACCTCCCACTCATCATAACATACAGACGTTATAGACACTCCTCTGCATGTACAGGCTGAGAAGGTCACTGAGACAGTAGTGAGGTGTGTCAGGCCTAGTGATAATCCAAAAGTGTAGTGACTGGTAAACAGTAAAGACAATAGTGCCAAGCAATGTATCTGAGGGAAGTAAAAGATAAGACAAATATCTGAATCCAGGAAGAACTAGAAGTACTAGGCAGACTAAACAGGTGGGCTAGGCGAAGCCAAGGTCAGGGACAGGCCTGAGGTCAGGAGTCCACTATGACAAAGGCAAGGAAAGGTTTTTGACTTTGATCGTCAGGCAACAAATGTAAAGCCCAGCTGGGTTTAATTAGCAAGCTTGATGACGTCATGTTGCAACGGGTTGTGCTTGAGCAACAGAGAAAGAGAGCTACACAGGAACCTGGATAGCAGTATACGATTCCCCTCCTCTGTACTGGGCATGTTAATGAAGCATTAATATAGCTTTTTGGAATCCACGAGCTATCTGCTGGACCATATCCCTTTCAGTCAATGAAATAATAAAGTCTCCCATGAACCTTCTTGCTATCCAGCATTTGCTTCACCTTGAAAATCTGAAAAGGATTTGAAAGCAGTAGCAGGAAATGTCTAGAAGATCTTAGAAAAAGACTTGTTGATACCCTGAAGGCACTAGTGACAGATAAATGGAAAGAGCAGGGAATCTGGAAAGAAAGTGTCAGCTTGAGCTGGAAGGTGACATGGTAATCTGACTAAATACCTAAAGCAGGCCATTGAAACATTGAGCAAAACATGAAACGGAACTCTTAAAGGGAACCTATCACGTCAGAACCACATATAAAACTGAGAACATTACTTTATAGTAGCCCCCAGTCTGTTCCTAATCATGGATTTGATGTGGTATTCTGAGGCTCAATAGGTGAAAAACACGATTTTTTTTTTTGTAAAAAATTTACAATCAAAAATCATTTTTTTCAGTAAAGGCAATACAATCCAAACAATGTAAGCTGGTACATTAGTTTTGATATATCAGAAAAAACAACACCAGGCAAAGGAAGAGGCCTATGGAGGAGCTAGGCGGGGTAATTACCACCCAGATCCCAGGTTTCCAATATTATATGAAAACAGAAATATGAGAATGAAGTCCACACTCAATAAATCCAAAATACATGTGCAAAATATTAACAGATGCAGAGTCATACAGTAACCCTTTTACCAAAAAGGAGAGGGTAAAGTAACGTCACTTTTACATCCGTTTACGGAACCAATTAAATTGAAATAACAAGGGGAAAAGAACGCGCGGGGGAGAACATGCGACACTCAGTACGATGAATTTGGCCTCAGAAAGGGGTTGAGGTCCCCTTGGGTGGAGAAAGAGATCCACGCTGACCAAATCCTCTGAAATTTACCCAAGGACTTGAGGGTGTGGGCGCTCAATTCCTCAAGCCTAGCCACCTGACCTACCCTTTGGATCCACTGAAGGATTGGGGGTGGTGAAGTTTGCCTCCAATATAAAGGAATCATGGCTTTAGCCGTGAGGATCATTTGTCTCCAAAGATGTACATTATAAGGAACACGATCAAGGGCGTGGCGTTGAAAAATATAACCTTCGGAGACAAAGGAGGGGATCCAGGGCAAACTTTCAGAATAATGTCGCCTACCACATTCCAGAAGGGTCTAATGAGATCACAGTCCCACCATATGTGCATATAATCACCAATCTTAGACATACATCTCCAACACTCCGGGGGCGATGTCGGAAACATTGTATGCAACACAGCAGGAGTTTTATACCATCTACTATCCAACTTATAGGACGTCTCCTGAAGAGTAATACATCTAGATGGGCCAGAGCTATTAGCATAGATATCTTTAATTTCATCTGGAGTTAAAGTAGTCTGGAGATCTTTTTCCCAGGCTGCGATATAAGGCAATTTCTAGTCGTCTGAGAGCGTCAGGAGAGCAGAATAAAGCTTCGAGATCACTTTGGTAACTGGAGACCTCTGGGCCACTAGTGTCTCAAACCAGGAGAGATCCTTGCATAAATTATCTTTATCTGGGAGGGATTTGAAGCTCTGACAAAGATGTGCGTAAATAAGGCTACTTTCACACTAGCGTTTTTAATTTCCGGTATTGAGTTCCCTCATAGGGGCTCAATACCGGAAAAAAACGCTTCAGTTTTGTCCCCATTCATTGTCAATGGGGACAAAACTGAACTGAAGACAACGGAATGCTCCTGAAAGCATTCCGTTCCGTCTTCAGACCGGAGAACAAACCGCAGCATGCTGCGGTTTTCTCTCCGGTCCAGGCATCCGCACCAAGACGGATCCGGAATGACCCCCAATGCAAGTCAATGGGGACGGATCCGTTTGGTGTGACACACCAGTAATCCGGATCTGTCCTCCATGGACTTGCAATGGGGGGTCATTCGGGATCCGGCTACACATATACAGAAATACATACATACATACATACTCCAGCCAGGGACACCGGCAGCATGTCTTCACACGCCTCCTGAGCGCAGCTATGACGTTTCCCCACTGCGCCCAGCAGAGGGCGCTGTGGGGAATCGTCATCACTGCGCACAGGAGGCGCGTGAAGACGTGCTGCCGGTGTCCCTGGCTGGAGTATGTAAGTATGTATGTGTTTGTGTGTGTATGTATGTTCTCTGTGTCTGTGTCAACATGTGTGGGGCTGGAGCGCTGCTCCGGCTCCACACATGTATCAGCGGCAGTACGGATCCGTCGGCACCCTTTAGGTGCCGGATCCGTGCTGCCGCTAGTGTGAAAGAGGCCTAAGGGTATCTACTGGAATACTTGACAATTTTAGTTTTAGTTGAGAGAGATCAGGAAAACTACCCTCTAGAAGTACATCACTCAGAAAGTGCTTATTTAGGACTTTTTGTGTGGAAAACCATATGCCTCTGTATGGGGAGGTAATTCCTAGCAAGTCTCCTAACTTCATAGTGGGGGACGGGTGCGACCAAGGGACAACCTCCTGAGAGAGAGTCTTCCAAAGTACAAGGGGGGCCCTAGTTAGTATGGAGAGACCGGGAGGGAAAGAATGTCCCAGATGGGTCCATATTAAGGCTTGCGTCAATGAGAATCCCGCTAACTCTACTTCAATCTGTACATAGGATTTAGTCAAAGGTAATCTGCACCAATCCAGTATTCTACTCAGCTGAATAGCATTGTACAGTTTTTCCAGATCTGGGAAGCCCACACCCCCTCTACGTCTAGGAAGAACCATAGTGTTATGGGCTATCCTACAAAGACCTTCCCTCCAAGTGTATTTAAAAAAAGAGCTTCGAATCTTTAGGAAGAAAGAGCGAGGCAGGAAGATTGGCAAGACCTGAAGAATGTACAATATTTTAGGTATAATTATCATTTTTAAAAGGTTAATCCTACCAAACCAAGATATGAATGGAATCTTCCAGGATTTCATTGTGGACTCAATATTTTTAATCAAGGGAACGTAGTTAAAGGGGTTCTCCAGGAATTAATAAAATGAAAATACTTAAATATTACTTTATAATAAATGTATTCCCAAATACCTTTCATTAGTTATAATGGCTCCTTTTGTCTAGGGAGCAATCATTAGGAGAAACAAAATGGCCGCCGTCCTATTAGTACAGACAAAACCTGTCTTAATCACACAGCAGGACAAGTTACTTCACAACACTGAGGTAAAGAGCTGCCTCATTCTCCTCTCTGCTTGTCAGGGATTATGATCCTGAATACAGATGAATCTCTATGGGAATGGAGAAGATGAGGAGACATGAGAGGATGTTGGGGGTGTGGCTAATGAGCAGAAGCACTTGTATGCAGTCTCCATTACCATGGCAACACATTACCACAGTCTGTCCTCTCTGAACTCCATTCTTATAGATATTCAGCTGAAGATCTTATCATCTATATTCAGGACCCTAATCCCTGACAAGCAGAGCAGAGAGGAGGATGAGGCAGCTTTTTACCTCAGTGTTGTGAAGTAACTTGTCCTGCTGTGTGATTAGGACAGGTTTTGTGTATACTAATTGGACGGCAGCCATTTTGTTTCTCCTAATTGCTCCATAGACAAAATGAGCCATTCTAACTAATGAAAGGTATTTGGTAATATATTTATAATAAAGTAATAGTAACATATTTATATTTTCTTAAATCCCGGAGAACCCCTTTAAGGGAGAACCACTTGTCTGGTGAAGGGGATATCTGAATCTCCAGATAGGGGATGGATGTAGAAGACCAAGGAAACTGCGACAACGCTTTCGCCCTATCCACGAGGCTAGATAGGCACGAGATGTTAAGTGCCTGGGATTTAGTGGGATTGATTTTAAAATTAGAAAGAACTTGAAACAAATTAAAAATGCCAGATAAAACGGGGAAGGAGACATGTGGGTTAGATGTTAATATAAGAAGGTCATCCGCAAAAGCGGCCGTCAAGTGTGTTTTCCCTTGTATGGTGATACCTTTAATTTGCGGATGTTGCCTTATATGTTGGATTAAAGTCTCCATGCTAAGAACAAATAGAAGAGGAGACAGGGGACATCCCTGACGAGTACCATTATTAATACAAAAGGAGGATGATAGGGTACCGTTAATTCGTATTGAAGCTGATGGGTTCATATAAAGCGCCAAGAGAGCTCTAATAAAGCCAACAGGAAGCCCAAATCGGATCAAAACCTTTTCCAGAAACAGCCAGTCAATTCTATCAAACGCTTTTTCAGCGTCAGTAGAAAGCAGTGCCAGTGGGACTTTTTTCTTTAAAGCGTACTGAATCTGGGTGAGAACCTGCATGGTGTTATCTTTCCCCTCCCTCCCTTTTATAAAGCCTACCTGTTCCGCATTAATCAAAAAGGGTAATATGGGTTGGAGGCTGTTTGCCAAAAGCTTTGCATACAACTAAATGTCAAACACGATCTTTTATGCGCCATCAGCGCTATCTTTCAGGTCAGTTTCAAGTCAAGGGGGTAGTGGCTTCCTTGCTTGAAGTCAAGGTAAGCACGCCCCCTAACCGTCCCCTCTCTTTTGACTGAAAGCCTGCAGTAAGGCGCGCTCCCATGTCCTGCTGCCGCTGCCCGCCCGGCTTCAGCGGCGCACTGCGCATGTGCCAGCTATTTCGAGCGAGAGCGCTCGCTATTCTTTTAGCTTCCTGCTGCGCTGAAGCCAGGTGGGCAGCGGTATCAGGACATGGCAGCGCGCCTTACTGCAGGCTGTCAATCACAAGAGAGGGGATGGTGAAACCACTGCCCCCTCGACTGGAAACTAACCTGAAAGATAGCGCTGATGGAGCTTAAAAGATTGTGTTTTTCACCTATTGAGCCTCAGAATACCACATGAAACCCATGATTAGGAACAGACTGGGGGCTACTATAAGGTAATGTTCTCGGCTTTATATGTGTTTCTGACGTGACAGGTTCCCTTTAACTCTTGTAACCTTAGCAGCAGCTATTTTTATATTCTTCTGAATCACCATCCAGATGTCTTATATATTTTCACACACACCTCCAACAACAAATATAAGAGGCTGAGCTATGGTAGATTGAGGTATTTTTGGGCTTTGTCCATAGATACTCTCAAAAGATTATTTTCCAGAGCATTTGAATATGTGGTTGTTGTGGGCAAACTTGGCCCAAAGTAGCAGATCAGGCATGTTTCCCTGTAAAGGATGGTGGGGGGAGGGGGGGGGCATTTTTGAGGATAGTATCCAGAAGAGAAGATCAAGGAAATCTCCAAGACTTTGATCAAGGCTCTCTAGAACTTTTGAGCAAATTATATCTCGGTCACAAATAATATAAGTAAGTTTTGAGGGTTTTGAGATGGAAGAGCTCTTTGTATAAAAAAAACAGCCAACTGAAGAGCAGAAATGAGACACTTTTGAAAATGGATCCACCCAGACATTAGACTTCTTAACCTCTTATCTCCAATATCACTACCAATAGTTATGTATATGTAGCTCATCAGCACGCTTAATTCCAGGATATTGTAACATTATAGGCTAAGTATTAGGCTACTTTCACACTAGCGGCACAGGTGTCTGGCAGGTTCTTCTGTCGGGTGAACAGCCAGAACAACTACAGTCCGGCCCCATTCACTATAATGGGAACGGGACGGAGTTCCGGCCGCAGCACGGCAAATATGCCGATAGGCGGCCGGACTAAAACATGTCTAGCAGGAGACCCAAACTCTCTTGGTCAAGGCAGCTGCCCGTATGAAAAAATCTGTTGACCAGGAGACAAGGTGTGGCTGTTCTTCAGAAAAATCCATCTGAAGGTATTCTCTTACAAGGTTGCTTCTTGTTTCTTAGATCCTTAAGAACAAGAACTGGCTTCTCTGGCTCATACTGAAGATGCATCCACCTCCAAGAAGAATTGCTTGGTGATGTCAGGTAGATGCAAAATATAGTCACAGAAAAAGGCTTGCTTTAAAGTTTGGAATGCAGCCTCTGCTTGAGGTGTCCAGTTTCTTGTATTCATCCCTTTGCTGGTGAGGGTGGAGGAAGCAGCAGATCTGCAGGCTTTTGCCTGGGTGCTTGTTCTGCGGACATGTACCAGTCATGGATATCTTTGGAAAAGCATAGGCAATCAGTAGTGTTGGGAGATAAAGTTCGAAGTCTTGCGAAGACCACAAAGACCAATTAGTTTTGACTTATGTCCCAATGCCAGGACCTGCATCATCTTAGCCACAGGAACCTACCGGAGGAAGGTCTTTACTTAAAGAAGAACTCCCGTGAAAATTTTTATTCTCTGACCTGTTAGAAAGGCACATGATATAATCTGTAGTGATTGTCATTTTCTTTTCAGTGACTGTTTCTGTGAGTAAAAACCTCTCTTCTTATTGTAGCTGGGTCATGTGACCAACTCCCTGACCTCCAACTGACCCAGGACAGCAAGCCAGTCACTGCTCTATTCATTCCTATGGGAGCCTCACTTTCATTCTCATAGGAATACATAGAGAATTAGACTTCCTGTCCACACATAAGTCTCTGTGTGAGTTGGTGGGTCTAATTGCTGGTCACATGACACAGATAAGAAACTTCAGGATGTTAGAAGTCAAAAATTCAGACACTGGTAAGAAAATGGCATTCACTACAGATTACATCATGTACATTTCTAGCAGGACATGGAATAAAATTTTTGTTGGGAGTTCTTCTTTAAGACAGGAGCTATTGAGATGTTTTGGGCTAGGTCAGTGATGGGCTGAGGCTCTACTATTTGGTCTGCAGGACTTAAGGATTGGAAGAGAGCATCTGTCTTCTCCACAGGAAGAGTTGAAAACAAATTTAAAGCGGGCAAAGAACAGTCATTATTGTGTTTGATGTGGATTTAGAGCTTGAGCACTCTGGACATAAGTCAGATTTTTGTGGTTGGTATAAATAACAAGGTGACTGGCACCTCCTGTGCCAACTTGATGGCAAGCAGCTCTTGGTGTCTGATGGGGTAGTTATGTTTAGATGAGGAGAACAAAAAAAACAATGGTGACCAACTTAACACAGGAAGTTGAAACTGCTCTGGCCCCCACAGAAGAGCAGTTTGGTTACATCTGGGCGATGCCGAGGAAATACCCAGTTTAAGAGAATGGAATGAGACCTCAGGAATCCATTCCTTGCTACTGATAGGCACAGTGAGTGCTGAACAAAGGTAAAAAAACGGCCTGTAGTAATTAGCGAAACCTAGGAACTTCTGAATAACTCTCAGCCCTTGAGGATGAGGCCAATTAAGTACACCAGCCACTTGAAGACTATGGTCGGAAATAACATACAGTAGTTCAAGAGATGTCTCCTCAAAGGGGCCTTTCTCAAACTTAGAGCCTGTTCTCACCAGATGTTGTAGTAAAAATCCGGAGAAAAGATCAAGATATTATCGATCACAAACATAGAGCAGGCCAGAGAAAATATTGTTTACAAAGTCTTGAAAGACACCTGGAGCATTACTAAAACCAAATGGCATAATTAAATAATTGTAGTGGCCATCTCGAGTGTTAAGTGCCCTCTTTCACACATCACCCTCATGGATGCATATAAAGTTATAAGCATCACAGAGATAAAAAAAATAGAGGGCTCTGGACAGGCAGAACTGAAGCCAAACAAAATGAATAATACCGAGATCCCCATCACAGGACCTGTCCATTGTCCAATCAATCAAAGGCACATGGAGACAAAGTCATGACAACTACAGCATAGAGATGAGCGAATAAACAGTACTCTACTGATTCAGAATTTGTCTCAAATTTCTTGCGATTCATTTTAGGTGAATGACAGAGAGAGACCCACCCACTGCCGGGCCTGTGCACTGCTCTGCCCACTATAGGCAGAAACACCGATCCTAACAGTGCACATGCACAGGCCCAGTGGAGACCGGCACTTGCGTGAGGTCTCCAAGCCAGAGCAGAAGAATGAAGTAGGAGAGGAGGACAGGCCAGAGGACTGTAAGGGGAGCAGTTATGCCGGCACTTATCAGAGAGGGGTCTGGGCACATGAGGCCATAACACCGCCCCTGGGCACTCGTGGGACCTAATTTGCATATCTCTAAAAAGTGTATTTTTCAGCTAATGGATGTGGGACAGACACAATAAAAGGTACTATTTTTATGTCGGGCAACTGTTCTATAACTTGATATGCGTGGTCTAAAACACTCAAAGTAGGTGACAGAGGAAATGACAGGACCATTGTCTGGAGAACTTTCTCCTGCAGTAGAGGCACAAAATTTTGTTGCGCCTGTGCTGGTGCTTCTCTATAGACAGCCTGACAGTATACAGCTGCATAAGTTCCAACAATTCCATGCTGTCTGACAGTTACATTGCCCTGGACTACATGGAGTAAGGGCAGTGCTGCAGAAGGTGTCTGGCCAGGGACCTCAAAGACCTTTTGGAAGGTTTCCAACAATTGTTGCCAGAAGATCCCCTTACCCCCGAGAGTGGTGTGGCTCAAGCCAGATGAAGTGGTGGACCTTTAGTTCAAAATGAATAGTAAATAAATTCAGGAAGCCCTGACTGGTGCACTCCGGTACTGCCAAAGGGTGGAGTAGGCAGTGACAGAGGAGCAGGTGCTGTGATTTGAGGAGCCAGATGCAGAGATAATGTTCAAATATTCAAGTACTTGCACCTTTCAACAGCATTGATTTAGTCAACTTTTTGGACACAACCTGCCATTCGAGATTGGATGAGTGAGTGAGATCCATGTCCAGAGCAAACTGTAATGACAGCAGATGTGGCTTGGGGTCTGGGACTGAGGCCATTTTCCTAGAGGCCCTCTGGTCTTAACCCTTTCACCAAAACAGATCCTTATGCACCTGGCTTGCGGCCGTGAAGAGGGTCAGGCAGCCCCCCTGAGCATCAACCCACTCAGAAATTTCTCTGTAGAGTCTACAGTCAGTATGCCCCTGGGCACAACACCATGGTCAATGTCCCAGCGGCCATGCATGCTGAGAGCAGATGGAGCAACTGGTGTACTTGTTCATAGACTGTTATGTTTGTTAATCATGTGTATGTTTAATTTGATTTTGACAAAGCATCTAAAACAGAGGTATCCTCAGAAGTAGGGGGTGATGCACTGATGATTTGCCAGGCCCTGAACTGTGCCATGAGAGTCTTAGAAATGATAAGACTATGACTGATATTGAGTATTTTAGCCCTAAAGAAAACATGTGGATTTCTCTGAGCTCAGCAGTTCTGACCAGTATCTAGTTTAACGATAAAGGGAGTAATTAAATACAAAATAACGGTACTACAAAAATACTTCGAACAGTCCCAACTCTGTTGGTTGGTAAACTTCTCTCCAGGACAAACACCCAAGCTAGCCTATTACAGCCATCCCCTACCATAGCATGCACATACAACACAATGCATTCAGAAAATCTTCAGACAGCTTCACTTTGTTCACATTTTGTTGTGGCCAAATTAAAAAAAAACTAAAGTTTTCCCCCCATCAATCAGCATTCAGTGCCCTGTGATGAGAAAGTAAATACAGAATTTTACAAATATTAGTAAATGCATTAAAAAGGAAAAGCTATAATTTCCCATGAACATAAGTATACAGAACATTTGTTACGAGACTTGAAATTTAGTTCTGGGGGCCTCCCATTCCTCTTCCATTTTTAAGATGTTTCTACACCTTGATTAAAGTGCACCTGCAACAAAATCAGTTGATTGGACATGATTTGGATAGACACAGCCCTGTCTATATACAGGGTGGGCCATTGATATGGATACACCTAAATAAAATGGGAATGGTTGGTGATATTAACTTCCTGTTTGTGGCACATTAGTATATGGGAGGGGGGGAAACTTTTCAAGATGGGTGGTGACCATGGTGGCCATTTTGAAGTCGGCCATTTTGGATCCAACTTTAGTTTTTTCAATGGGAAGAGGGTCATGTGACACATCAAACTTATTGAGAATTTCACAAGAAAATCAACGGTGTGCTTGGTTTTAACGTAACTTTATTCTTTCATGAGTTATTTACAAGTTTCTGACCACTTATTAAATGTGTTCAAAGTGCTGCCCATTGTGTTGGATTGTCAATGCAACCCTCTTCTCCCACTCTTCACACACTGATAGCAACACAGCAGAGGAAATGCTAGCACAGGCTTCCAGTATCCGTAGTTTCAGGTGCTGCACATCTCGTACAGTATCTTCACAGCATAGACAATTGCCTTCAGATGACCCCAAAGATAAAAGTCTAAGGGGGTCAGATCGGGAAACCTTGGGGGCCAATCAACTGGCCCACGACGACCAATTCACTTTCCAGGAAACTGTTCATATAGGAATGCTCGGACCTGACACCCATAATGTGGTGGTCACCATCTTGCTGGAAAAACTCAGGGAACGTGCCAGCTTCAGTGCATAAAGAGGGAAACACATCATCATGTAGCAGTTGAATGACCATGAGTAGGAAAAAACTGCCTATAGAGATCAGAGACAGGATTGTGTGGAGGCACAGATTTGGAGAAGGGGACAAAAACATTTCTGCTACACTGAAAGTTTCCAAGAGCACAGTGGCCTCCATACGGTAAGTCTTAAATGAAAGAAGTTTGAAACAAAAAGGACTCTTCCAAACTAAGTAATAGAGAGTATGGCCTGGGTGCGAGAGGTGACCAAGAACCCAAAGGTCAATGTGGCTAAGCTCCAAAGATCCTGTGTGCAGATGGGAGAACCTTCTAGAAGGTCAACCATCACTGCAACACTCCACCAATCTGGACTTTATGGTAGAGTGGGCAGAAAGAAGCCTCTCCTATAGACACATAAAATCCCGACTGGGGTATGCATCTAAGGGACTCTCAGACTGAGAAATGAGAGTGTTTTGACTAATGATACCAAGATTGACCTTTTTGGCCTCAATTGAAGTGTCATTTCTGGAAGAAAACAGGCACTCTTCATCACCTGAAACATAAAGGGAAAAGATGACGGGCACTCTATATCTGGAAAAATATTTATTTACTTAAAAATAGACATTTTGCAATAACCACCTTTAAAATAAAAGAATAAAAACATATAGATTAATATAGTACCAAACCATTCAAATAAGCATGAGGCAAATAATGTTGTAGAATTAGCTTGAACCAATATTAGTCCAACTAAATATAACGATATGTGTAAATCAAGGAAAATAGACAAACACAAAATAACTAAGCAAGTTGTAATTGTAGCGATAGTCACAGCATAAATGCATGCATAGATAGTACCATTAAATAGTTAAAATGGGTAGTGATGTCAATAGTTGTTGCTGGTCATAGGCACAAGATTGTATATCATTCGTGGCGTCCCACGTGTTGATACTACTTCACTATTCAACCGTTACTTGTGTCGCTATATACACATCCAATTTAATGATATAGATAGTTTGCACTTATCTGTATTCCTATGACGGTCTTTTTCAGCAACTCAGCGTATAGATGAATGAGGTATCCAGGCTAAATGAGCCTCCTGTTGTTTGTACCTTCGCTGTCTATGTTGAAATATATGCAGGTGCTGGACAAACAGTAAATGTGAAGTTATAGAGGATATGCAGCGGCGCGGTATACAGACTGACGTATCTTATGCTGACCGTATCCTCATCATTCAGAAGCGGGATATCGTTTAGTATTGGGGAACAATGAGTGTGTCGACGTCTCCCCCTCTCTTTATCCGTATCCTCCCGGATTCCTCTATGGATACCGTGGATCGGCAGCACATGAGGCACAGGAGTGCTCCGCAGATTCGCACAGTCCGATAGTCCCGCGTTTGGATTAACCTCCTCTGATTTTCGTTTTTCTCCAGACTTATTTCCACATAAAGCGAATTGCAGGTATTCTACCAAAAGTTTCGGAGGGTTGGTTGTAAAAATGCTATGCCATACGCGCATGGCATAGCATTTTTACAACCAACCCTCCGAAACTTTTGGTAGAATACCTGCAATTCGCTTTATGTGGAAATAAGTCTGGAGAAAAACGAAAATCAGAGGAGGTTAACGATATCCCGCTTCTGAATGATGAGGATACGGTCAGCATAAGATACGTCAGTCTGTATACCGCGCCGCTGCATATCCTCTATAACTTCACATTTACTGTTTGTCCAGCACCTGCATATATTTCAACATAGACAGCGAAGGTACAAACAACAGGAGGCTCATTTAGCCTGGATACCTCATTCATCTATACGCTGAGTTGCTGAAAAAGACCGTCATAGGAATACAGATAAGTGCAAACTATCTATATCATTAAATTGGATGTGTATATAGCGACACAAGTAACGGTTGAATAGTGAAGTAGTATCAACACGTGGGACGCCACGAATGATATACAATCTTGTGCCTATGACCAGCAACAACTATTGACATCACTACCCATTTTAACTATTTAATGGTACTATCTATGCATGCATTTATGCTGTGACTATCGCTACAATTACAACTTGCTTAGTTATTTTGTGTTTGTCTATTTTCCTTGATTTACACATATCGTTATATTTAGTTGGACTAATATTGGTTCAAGCTAATTCTACAACATTATTTGCCTCATGCTTATTTGAATGGTTTGGTACTATATTAATCTATATGTTTTTATTCTTTTATTTTAAAGGTGGTTATTGCAAAATGTCTATTTTTAAGTAAATAAATATTTTTCCAGATATAGAGTGCCCGTCATCTTTTCCCTTTATGTTTCACGTTATAGTTATTGGTGGGGTGTACCAATATTGACGGAGCACCTTTTCATAGAGATTGGGAGAAGAGAGCCAACATCTCTTTTTTGTTATATACTCTTCATCACCTGCCCAATACCATCCATATGGTGAAGGATGTTGGTGGTGGCTTCATGCTGTAGGGGCTGTTTTTCAGTGGCTCGGACAGAGAGACTGGTCAAGCCTAAGGTAAAGCTGAATGCTGAATGCAGTAGACTGAGCCAGTTATCCTGCTGAACATTGACATAAATTTTAAAATACTATTTTGTTGAGTTTGGTTGTTACTTTAAGAATTGAATGCAGAAGAGAAGTCCAAGAAAATGTCCTGTGGTTTGCACAAGGCTCTACAGATCTATGATCTATTATTTTACACCTCCGTCGCAAACAATATAAAGATGTAGGCCTTGGAGGTAGAAGATCTCCTCCAGGAAAGTTTCAGCCAGTTGAAGAACTGAAGATCAGGGAGCAGGACGAAAGGAGCCAACTTGAAAAATTGATCCAGTATCACCCAGACTAGTATTGAAAGGACTGAATCCAAACTAATTGACTTTGATCCGAATTTAAGGAAAAATTTGATTCACCACAAAGCGGAATTTCCTCACGCTTCGTGGTAACGAATCAATTTTTCCTGAAATGGCGGTAAAAAAAAAATACATACCTCACGCACTTGTTCGCGGAGAGGCCAACACTGTCATCTTGACTGAAGATAACATGCCAAATCTTGCGCAGTGTGAGGTCACTACGCCGGCCAGGGTCGGGACATCATCAGTGATGACATCACCATGCCTGGCTGAATGAAATACGTGAAGATAGCCCAGGAATATGAGGAGAATTACGGTAATTCATTGAAACCAAAGAAGCTAAAAGGACCTGTGAATCAGGTAAGGCTCTTGCCACATGTCATGCTCCGTGGCAAGAAATGAAAGCAAATTTTGGGAGATTCCGTCCAATTTTACACACTGATAAAGGAGGTCAGTTTGACCATTTCAAAGTCTACATTGCTCAACCCAAGGAGTAGCAAAATTTTAGGGACATGCTGGTACGGAGCCACTAGCTTCAATGCCAAAATATATCTTTTATTCATGTGGCCCAAAATGGAGGTCATATCCCTGTGGGGACTGCAGAGCATGCTCCTCTCAATACTTTAATTCAGCAGGTACAAGGAAATACAAAATTACACGTAACATTCCTGTAGAACAGTAGCGGTGATATATTTTGCAATATATCCTTGTCAATAGTTATATATATTGTTCTGACATCCAGAGAAATGCGGGTGAGGACATTACAACATGTAAGAGACATAGAAGGCGCAGTGAAGACCCCGAGAAACTGGCCAATGTGAATATCATGGAATTAGAGAATATTAGGAGGGAATTGGATAAGATTTCGCTGAAACAGATATGCAAATTAGCCTGATGCCACCAGATATAAGATAGTCAAAGCTCCACCTTTTAAACAGGCCTTGAAGCATAACTTGGATGACGTCATCAGCATAGAGCACTGACTTAAAGGGGTTTTCTACAATTTTAATATTGATGACTTATCTTTAGGATAGGTCATCAATACTTGATTACTGAGGGTCCTACACCCAACACCCCCACCGATCACCTGTGTGAACAGAAGGAATGCGCTGTGCGTACCGTGCCTGTCTCTCGTCCTGCTTGCCACTGCTACGTTGATCTGATATGGTGGAGGTCAGATCAAGGGAACTGTAACCTATGGTCAGTGTTAAGGCGTGGGTGCTGTAGAGGTCACTGTTAAGGGGGCGGGCCCCTGTGGAGGTCACTGTCAAGGGGGTGAGGTGCTGTGGAAGTCACTGTTAAAGGGGCAGACTGCTGTGAAGGTCAATGTTAAGGGGCTGGGCTGCTGTGCTTCCCATTTTAAGGAGACGGGGCACTGTGGGGGGTCAGTGTTAAGGGGTGGGGGGCTGTGGAGGTCACTGTTAAGGAGGCAGGGTGCTGTAGAGGTCACTGTTGATATCTTTTAACGACACACACAAACATTAAATAAAAAAATGGATTAAATATACCTGGGCAAAGCCAGGTCCTTCTGCTAGTGTGCTTTATAAGTATGAATTACATATATTGAGCTCTGGAACAGAGGGCTGACTTATATGGCTTGTCGTGGGTCTGGACCTTAACGCCTGTTATATTATGTTGGATGTAATGTGTATTCTGTATACAGTGGAAAAAACATGATGTTAAATATGATGTAACGGTTGTGATTTATAGAGAAACTTACATTGCTGGGTTACTCTCTGTCATCGACAAAGAAGATCCTCCAGTTTGGATTCTGTTTCCGTTATTGTCTGCAAATTAAAAGATGAAACATCATCACCGCCAGTGCCTGTACCACTTCCCTATTGACTACTTGAGCAGAAAAGCTGGAAGTTGTCAGGTTCACAGAGTGATAAATGTGAGCGTCTCATGCTCTGAAAGCCAACATTTTAGAATGGCCAAGTCAACATATCAGTCACATGAGATCAGTGTTAAGAGTATTAATACAAAACGTCCAAAAATAAACATGAAATGGGTTTCTGGGATGTGAAAAACATAATTACTGAAGGCCTGGGAATGATAAAAAATGAGACCTTATTCACCTGCTCAGGTACGGACTGGGAACTTAAAATAGCCCTGAAAAAAATACTAAAAGTGGCCCCATTTTATAGTACAAATTAATGGAAGGCAGCGCCAGCAATACCATATGGTGGCAGATTATACCGCCCCAACAGAGCCAAATACCACAGTCCATCACAAAATACATCCCCAAAAAACTTCCACTGGCCGGCCGAAATTTCCCTGTAAGGTCTATGGCCAATCCGCCCCTGCACCTGCTCATTACCCCACCATTCCAGCACCACTGCTCTAGTTATCCCTGCAGTGGATATTTCTCCCACTGCATTGATAATGTGCTGAACTAATACATGCAATGACTGAACTCAACAGTTACCAGGGATAGTCGGTCACATCTTCTCTGTAGTACTTGTGTTGCAACAGAGAAGGTTTACCCCAGCTCCTTCATATAACCACTAAGGGCAGTAATTGGCTGCAGTCACATGGAATAGTGGAGTACAGTACAGTGAACCACTGGATGCCCAGAGCTCTCCATCTGTGGTGCTGGGAGGAATAGAACAGGTAAGTAAAGTTTCTTTTTCCATTTTATAACATTCCTAGCCTTCAGCAAATTTTTAGCTCCAGGAAAACCCTTTGAAGGATCTTTGGATGAGAAATGGAACAATTTGCTACAAGGTTCTTAGTCAATGTTATTCATCTCTTATTGGGCACTTACCTAGTCTTTGTGCATTGAGTAAATACTCATCTATACAATTTGAAGGACCCACAACATTCCTCCCTATGTACACTTCAGGATCGTCATAGAACTCAGTCTGTGTCTCCTTGTCAAACACAGAAGGTTCAGTTCTGGAAAGAAGAATCACAGAAGAGAATTACATAAACTAGGCAGAGGAAGTTATCCTATAAGTCAATGCTTGATCTTTTATTCAGGCCTTGAGATATGACTTGGATAATAATGATGAGTGAATTTTCAGAATGTTCGATTCAGCTGCTTCGGCGAATTTTACAAAATAAAATTAGCTTTGTGACAAATTACTTCGTCACGAAGCGCATTTTTTTGTAAGTAGTGGGTGCAATGACCGGGAGCTGTGATAGAGCCGCCCCCATCATTGTACACCATCTTAAAGGGGCAGGCTGCTGTGAAGGTCAAAGTTAAGGGGGTGGGCTGCTGTGGAGGTCCCATTTTATGTTGGACGTAATGTGTATTCTGTATACAGTGGAAAAAACGTGATGTTAAATATGATGTTATGGTTGTGACTTTATAGAGAAACTTACATTGCTGGGTTACTCTCTGTCATCGACAAAGAAGATCCTCCAGTTTGGATTCCGTTTCCGTTATTGTCTGCAAATTAGAAGATCAAACATAATCACCGCCAGTGCCTGTACCACTTCCCTATTGACTACTTGAGCAGAAAAGCTGGAAGTTGTCAGGTTCACAGAGTGATAAATGTGAGCGTCTCATGCTCTGAAAGCCAACATTTTAGAATGGCCAAGTCAACATATCAGTCACATGAGATCAGTGTTAGGCTACTTTCACATTAGCCTTTACTACGGATCCGGCGGGTGAAGGGGCCCGCCGGATCCATAGTGATAATACAACCTTGCGGATCTGTAATGAACGGATCCGGTTGTATTATCTTTAAACATCGCTGGAACGGATCCGTCATGATCTCCATTGAAAGTCAATGGAGGACGGATCCATTTACTAGTGTGTCACACTGAACAGATCCGTCCCCATTGACTTGCATTGGGGGTCATGACGGATCCGTCTTGGTGCAGATGCCCAGGACGGAGAGCAAACTGCAGCATGCTGCTTTTAGGAGCGCTCCGTTGTCTTCAGTTCAGTTTTGTCCCCATTGACAATGAATGGGGACAAAACTGAAGTGTTTTTTTCCAGTATTGAGCCCCTATGACGGAACTCAATAACGGAAAAAGTAAACGCAAGTGTGAAAGTAGCCTAAGAGTATTAATACAAAACATCCATAAATAAACATGAAATGGGTTTCTGGGATGTAAAAAAAAATTTACTGAAGGCCCGGGAATGAGACCTTATTCACCTGCTCATTACCCCACCGTTTCAGCACCACTGCTCTGGTTCTCCCGGCAGTGGATATTTTTTGCCCACTGTCTTGATAATGTGCCGAACTAATACAGGCAATGAGTGAACTCAACAGTTACCAGGGATAGTCGGTCACATCTTTTCTGCAGTGCTTGTGTTGCAACAGAGAAGGTTTACCCCAGCTCCTTCATATAAGCACAGTACAGTGAACCACTGGATGCCCAGAGCTCTCCTTCTGTGGTGCTGGGAGGAATAGAACAGGTAAGTAAAGTTTCTTTTTCCATTTTATAACATTCCTAGCCTTCAGCAAATTTTTGGCTCCAGGAAAACCCTCTGAAGGATCTTTGGATGAGGAATGGAACAATTTGCTATGATGTTCATCTCTTATTGGGCACTTACCTAGTCTTTGTGCATTGAGTAAATACTCATCTATACAATTTGAAGGACCCACAACATTCCTCCCTATGTACACTTCAGGATCGTCATAGAACTCAGTCTGTGTCTCCTTGTCAAACACCCAAGGTTCAGTTCTGGAAAGAAGAATCACAGAAGGGAATTACATAAACTAGGCAGAGGAAGCTATCCTATGAGTTAATGCTTGACCTTTTAAACAGGCCTTGAGATAATAATTAGAGAGGAGTCAATTTTCAGAATGTTCGATTCAGCTGCTTCGGCAAATTTTGGAAAAAAAAATTTGCTTTGTGACGAATTACTTCACACGAAGCACATTTTTTTGTAAGTAGTGGGTGCAATGACCGGGAGCTGCGTTAGAGCCGCCCCCATTATTGTACCCATCATTGTACACCATCTCGCTTAAAGATCTGGTGTAAAATCTTGTGCGGCGCGAGATGGCATTATGGCGGGATTTCGGCCGAGATCGTCAATCTAGATGGCGGCTGGCTGCCAGTCGTGAGCAAATGGAGAAGTTAAGTAATATTTTTTTTGTTTTTTTGTACTGTTTCAGGTTAAATCAATTCGCTAACGCGAACCACAAGGAAATTCGGCTTCGAGGTAAATCAAATTTATTCTGAAATTCGGAATGAACTCCACTCCGTGGGATACAATTTGCTCATCTCTAATAATAATGAAGCCAGCATCTCATCTGCAGACAACTGCCTCATGGTAATTGTTCCACATCAGAGTAGAGAGTACTGTCTAAACTGGGTGAGAGGCCTAGGTCAGGATCTAGGGGGCCTATACTTACTAATTGGAGTGAGGACTTTTATAGGCTGGGCAAAGCTCCTCTGGAATTCTGTCGAGAAGGTATTCAATGAGCTCATAGCATGCTCTGCCTTTGGTGTCATTAGAGGCAGAGCTTGCTATGAGCTCATTTGAATCCTTCTTCCCACAATTCAAGAGGAGCAGTCTTGCCTATAAGACTCCGCACACTGATTAGGCACTCAACATAAGGATGTAGAGTACTCCTAGAGTCATAAAATATGCAAAAATATTTTACCATGTGGCGGTTTTCTGAACCAATTCCTGAAACTGCTCACCTCCGATGTCCTCATGACAACACTTCCAGATCCTTGACCTTGTCCAGTATTAGCACAGTGCAGCATTTATATTCATCAATGTCCATGTCAAAAGTGGCTTGTGTAGTGGAAGGTATATATTTAAAGATTATGGAATACATGGGGATTGGTATGTTAGAAGCCCCGCTGCATGCTTACCAGCACATGGAGGAGGCTTACTATTTGTGACATCAGCGCCGAGTCCTTTTTCTAGTTTGTGAGACATCAGCTTTTAACTAGTGCTGAGTCCATATTTGTGTTGGTCCCCTGATGATTTGGCTGTAGGCGAATGAAATACGTCAGGACGTTTGTCTAACCATTTTTGGGGTCTCCCTGCTGTTTTTCCCTGACAAAGCTGGGCAGTCACAAGGCTGCATAAGGACTAGCAGAGACACTTAGATAGCCAGAAACGGCTCATTGGGCTCGCCCTTTTGAGGGTGAGCATTCTGCTCCCTGGGTAATAGAATTAGCGCAGGTCAAGCAGGGTAATCAAGGGGAAGAGACCCAGCATATGGATACCTGAGACCCTCACAAGATTTTTGGAAGCAACCGTATGGTAAGACTGTTCTTTTTTCCATTACACTGTGGTTTACCGCACAGGCACTTTTTATCCATTTGTTTACCTATTAGGCTACTATTTTATCTGTATTCTTGATTAAAAGTTATGTATTAATAAGGTCACCCTTGTATTTGGTTCTTCATATTGATCCATGGGGATGTTGAATGGATTCCAAACAATATCAGAAGTGTTTGTCATGAGGACAAAATAGCAAGGTAACTTAGGTGTGGGGCTTTCAAGAACAAGCTACTGCTTTTTTGCACAAATTGAACTTATTAAATTTATTTATTTAACTTTTATTAATTTATCTGTTATCAAAGCAGTAACATAAGATTTATAGAGTTAAAATATCAAGTAGTTTTAGTAACAACTGCAACAAAAAGCTAATAGAGCAGTAGTGGGGGGCACAGCTACGGAGGAGGGAGAATGAGGGACATACAGTAAGCACAAGGTAATGGGTGGTGAAGAGCATACTATTGAGAAGCCAGCATAGCTCAGAGACTGACCATCCTGCTGGAGTAGTCAGAAGGATGCCTGGCTATGCCCCTAGTGTATTAGATCAACAAGACTTGTTAATATAACATAGTGCTATACTATGTTATATGTATGTTTAATTAGATATTGATGACATACTGTACCTGGAACAGAGGAATTCCCAGCACTAGGGGTGAAGCACTGATGATTTGCCAATGATTTTGTTATTTCACAGGCTCTGGACTGTGCCGTGAGATTCTTAGAAATTATAAAACACAGGAGGGTCATGACTGGCCTTGATGTTGAGTTAATTGGACCAGATCACGGTCAAGCTGCACCATGTATTTCAGTCCAAAACAAAATATGCAGATCCCTTTGATCTAGTTTAGTAATAATAGGGCGAGTGAATAACTGGTCAATATTACAAACAATTGTCTTATGTGATTACATAATGTAAAACAAGAACAATCTCAAATTTTGTAATTTATAGCTCTGTCTGTAGCTGAACTCCTCACCTAAATACATACCTCAACGTAATCATCATGGCCACCCACCCATCATAGCATGGACAGGTAAGCTACCACCCAACATCCTTGCTATGCCTTCCATTCCTTTCTCTAGCATTTCACTCCTACCTCTCTCTCTATTTCTTCTAATGGAGTTCTTTACTATGTTAGCTAAGTGAAACAGCATCTATCTCATATCTAATGTTTATCTATGTATCTAATTATCTATCTAATATGTATCCATATAGGGAAACACAGGGAGAATAGTTGCCTCAATTAAGCAGTCAGATTCATCCCGCCGAGTACGCCAAAACATCATGTATTTCAATTAGTATTAAATGTCAAGCTCTTATTAGGGCTGGCTTCAGAAGGCAGTATGTGTTCCATGAAACATGGTCAGTGTGACAGTCGCATTTCTCAGATTGACTGCAGTTTGTCTGACCCAAACTCACAGAATCATAGTGATTTGTGATACTTTGAGTTCCTGTTCGATGCAGGTTTGCAATCCTGTACTCACATGATGTAGTAATGACAGGCCAATAGATCCATGTTTGGACAGGAACTCAGAGCATCACAAATCTATAGTACGCTGTGAGTTCATGTTAGGTGAGATGCTATCAGTCGAGGAATTGTGTCTGTCACACAAAGCATGTTTCATGGACCATACAAGGCCATCTAGAAACCAACATAAAGGAACCACCTATATAATTCATACATAACTATGTAAATCTTTATCTTTAGATATGACCATGGAAAGCAGACATTTTTTTTAAAATCCTTTCATTGAAGAAAAATAAAAATATTAAAAAATCAAAGTAATAGAAGTAGTACAAGCAAGCCCGATATAATGACCAATCAGCAAGTGCCCATCTAGATTTACACAGTGCCCAAATAAACAGTGAATGCTGAGCTTGGATTGTGGCAGACAAAGCTATCATCTATCTGTGTCATTATTGTAGATAGAAATATACTTTTAATTTTAATATGAAAAAAGAGAAATTAAGACATAAATTACATGCCACATGCACATTAAGCTTAGTGAGCTGATTTTAAAAGGTGGGTACATACAGTGGCAAGATTACCATTTAGTGCCCCTTGATTACCAATTTTACTTACGTATCCTCACCTTGGGCGGGTTTGTAGGGGCAAATGACCAGGTCACGGGCCTCTGCTGCCTTCTGTCTAGCACGTTCTATATGCAGACATTAAGGAAGGGCAATGACATCATTGCACCCACCTTCATCAGGATGGTTTGGCTGGGCTAATATGATTATTAGGACAGATCCAACGTCCCTACAAATAATTAAGCAGCTGAATTTAATTTTTTTTAAAAAGTGAAATAACATGTATAAGTGAACAAAATGTATTAAAAGCTCAACTACTGTATACCTTTCCCCATTTACCAATTAAGAAAGCCTCCTAAAGTATAGAAAAAAAAGAAATATAATTGGTACTGCATGCCCAAAAATGTCACGTTGAGATGCGTGACAAAGTTAAAAACTAGAGATGAGCGAACGTGCTTGAAATGAGCACTGTACCGCTCGGCTCCCCTGCGCTCGCATGGGCGCAGGCAGCCGCTTCCGTCCTCCTGAGGAGGACGGAAGCGGTTGCCTGCGCCGATGCGAGCGCAGGGGAGCCGAGCGGTACAGTGCTCGTTTCGAGCATGTTCGCTCATCTCTATTAAAAACCTATTAAATGTTGCCTGTCAGACGTCATAAAATGATTAAACTAAACAAATCACCAGGTCCAGATGGCACACACCCCTGTAAGACAAGGGAATTAAGTAATCTAATAGACAAATCACCTGGTCCAGATTGCATACTGTATATCCCTGTATCCTAAAGGATTTAAGTCTTGTAACAAACATACCCTTATTTCTGGCATTTAAAAACGTTTCACTGGCACGGTCTGTTCCACAGGACCGTTGCATAGCAAATGTGGTGTCATTAATCGAAAAGTGGTCAAAAAATTAGCACAGAAACTATATGTAGGCAAGTTTTTAACCTGTATGTTTGGTACACTGTTTGAAGGATTTCTAATAGATGGTATCCTGGAGTGTCTCAATAAAAGTTAGTGTATGATGCCATATTAGCATCGGTTTATGAGGGATCAATTCTGTCAGAATAAGTTTTAGACTGGACTGGGTGAGTCATATATCTTGAGTTTTCCAAAGCATTTCATACTGTGCTCGATAAAAGGTTATTACATAAAATGGTTGGACTGGATGAAATGTGGGTAAGTAACTGGCTCAGGGATAGAAAACAGAAGGTGGTTATTGTCAGTACATATTCAGAGTGGGTCGCTATCACCATTGGGATACCACTGGAGTCAGTAATGTTGGGGTCACAGTCACCAATGGGGTACTTATTATGTACAAGAAAGACATAGCAGAACTGGAGCAGGTTCAGAGAAGGGCAACTAAAGTAATAAACGTAATTGGTGGACTACAGTACCCAGAAAGATGCTGTATAAATATATCAGAGGTCAATACAAAGATTGCCCCATCATCTATTTATACCCAGGACTGTGACCGTGAAGAGGAGACATCCTCTGCATCTGGAGGAAAGAAGATTCTCCATCAACATAAAAGGAGATTCTTTACTGTAAGAGCGGTGAGACTATGGAGATTCCTGCAAGAGTGTAGCTCAACATTCTCTTCCCCTCTGAAACTTAATTTTAGGCTGGGCACACAAGGATTGGGCATGTGACATCAAACTGCCTGATCTTTATCCATCTCAACATCTGCTGTAGGGATAGCGTCTGTAGGGCGCATCTAGTGAGCATGGCGGCTTTAGCGTGGTTGGGTAGGGGCTGATAGTTGAGTAAATTACAGTAAATCAATATTATGCTTAAGACACTAAAAAGCGCTATACGACAAATAAGCGAGAAGAGAAAAAAATAATAAAAAGGGGTTTATGTAATGAGGAAGGTCCAATGGAGGGTAGTAAAACTATCCTTGCCTCTCAATCTATTGATATTCTGTGGAGTGATAAAAAGTGATCCAGTGCCTCCCCCCAACTAAAACTTAACTCCATTTCCTGCCCCTCATATTAATGTAACATACAGTAACTCTATTTTTATTTTTTTTTAATCTTTCCTTAAAGGGGTTCTCCAGGAATTAAGAAAATGAAAATACTTAAATATTACTTTATTATAAATATATTCCCAAATACCTTTCATTAGTTATAATGGCTCGTTTTGTCTAGGGAGCAATCATGAGGAGAAACAAAATGGCCGCCGTCCTATTAGTACACACAGAACCTGTCCTAATCACACAGGAGGACAAGTTACTTCACATCACTGAGCTAAAGAGCTGCCTCATCCTCCTCTCTGCTCTGCTTGTCAGGGGTTATGGTCCTGAATACAGCAGATAAGATCTTTAGCTGAATTTATGAAGGAAAGGAGTTCATGAGGAGACATGAAGTACAGAGAGAAGGTGGGGATGTGGCTGTGTCCTGCTGTGTTATTAGGACAGGTTCTGTGGGAACTAATAGGACGGCGGCCATTTTATTTCTCCTAATGATTGCTCCCTAGACAAAACGAGACATTATAACTAATGAAAGATATTTGGGAATATATTTATAATGAAGTAATATTTAAGTATTTTCATTTTCTTCATTCCTGGAGAACCCCTTTAACAGAATTTCACCCCATTTTATGTTTTGTTTCAGGTGGTGTAAAAAAAAGTATTTGTTCTTTACGTTGTTGAAAATACCTGAGGATGGACACTGGTTAACTGCACCAGAGGACTGCTGCGCTGCTCTGTTTGTTGCAGTTAATCAAAACTGGTGGCTGAAATGCTGCTGTACCCCATTCAAATTGACTCTATGGGGGACATTTATTTAGATTCGCATATTACACACTTGTTAATCTGTCCTTTCCTGGCATCAGAAGTGATGAAATTACTAAGTGTCGTACATTATAGATTTTGCACTTTTCCATTTTTCCCACTTTCTCAATACAAACTCGCCATCCTGGTGCCATCCCAACACTACGGCCACTATGCTCCCCAATGCCCTCAATTACTATACTGCAGAACAAATAGTGCCCCCAGTAGTAATAATGCCCCTATAGTGTCCCTTAAAATTCCCCCAGTAATAATAATGTCCCTATAGTGCCCCAGTAATAACAATTCCCCCAGTAATACTGTCACTGATAATAATGTGCCATATATTGTTCAAATATTAATAATGCCCATATAGCACATCCAGTTATAATAATGCCCCCAGCATTGAACATTTCTCCATAGTACCCATTATACCTGTCCCCACAGCGACCCAAGTAATAACCCCGGTCTTGGACATGTCACCATAATGTCCCCTTAGTAACTCCATTAACGCCCCAAGTATTGGACATAGTAGTTCCCCTATGGTTCCCAAATGGCCAGGTAAAAAGAGTTCATACTCAACAAGATTGCCCAACCTAATGCCGTCTGAGAGGTCTTCGACCAAGCACAGGAATCCAAAATGGCATCATTGTGGAGCCTGCATCCCGGTGCAGGCAGTCACAATGATGTCAACGCTTAACAACTGCCTGTGCTGTTCTACTGCCTAATAGGCTTCAGGCCTAGCAGCTATCTCCTCCCGAGCCGTGCCACAGTATTCAATTGTATCAGCATTCTGAGGATAAGTGCGCACCTGGGGCCCTAAATGAGGAAAATTGGCTTCATGAGGTTTTTTTTCCTTCCTCTATATCAGCTTTGCTGGATAACAGGCTGAACTGAATGGACGGATGTATTTTTGCAGCCTTACAAACCCTGTTACTATTTTCTAAGGGATTTTCCAAAAATGACAGAGATATTAGATATAGATATTAGAGAAATTTAAAAAGTTTGCCTTCGATTCCGATATCTAGCCCCAGAAAAGTTAGCGAGCGTAACCAGAATGAGGCATGGTTTATACATTTCTGAGGGATTTACTATCGCTAAACACCGAAAGTGGTGCACATTTTAATGTGGGGGGGGGGACTAGATTTTATTTTCTGCCTTTAGGAAAGCTACAAAATTTCAGACAGAAGGAAGAAATTAAAATCCTTCTCACACAATCAGTTTCACTCTATGCGGAAATGTAAAGACGAGTCCACTATCCTAAACTGGGATCTATAATTATAATTATTTGCATGCATGACCTTTGTGTGACGCACTGGTTTCGCCTACATTAAAACAAATGACTAATAAGCAAATCAATACTAAAGTCAATTTACATGTCTTATAAAATAATCACGTCCAATAAAATGTCCTTCAAAATATTGCAAGATGCATTCAGCTCGGTGTGGACAAACTGCCAGAGGACCAACATTAAAGAGGTTCTCCATCCCATAATGATATATTTTTTAATCTGTACCCCAAACAGCTTATTTTTGCTCCATACTGTATATTTGTTTTTCAAGTCAGCCCTTTTCTTTCCCCTGTTCTCCATATTACCGCATCCTGGCAGGATGTTTACATGCAGAACTTCCTGTTTTCATCAGATTCCTACTGGCTTTTCTATCCAAGCCCAACATGCTAGGTTTGGTTAGAAAATCCTTCAGGAACTTGATGAGTTCAGTAAACATCTTGCCAGGATGCAGTGATACAGAGAACAGGGGAAGGAAAGTGCTGACAGGATAAATAGGTATAATTTAGGCCACTTTCACACAAGCGGCAGCACGGATCCGGCGGGTGAAGGGTCCTGCCGGATCCGTGCTGCCGCAGGTGCACATGTGGGGCCGGAACCGCGCTCCTTCCCACCCCTGCACCTTACACTATTTTGAGGAGGAGGGGGTTAAACTTACCTGTCCCCGCAGCTCCCGACCTCTCCCCGCAGCGCCAGAGGGCGGTGCACACAATGGGAAGATTCCCTACAGTGCCCCCTGCTGGAGGGAGGAGGGAGCTGAGAGGACAGGTAAGTGCAGGGTGACGGATCCGTCATGAACTCCATTGAAAGTCAATGGAGGACGGATCCGTTTACTATTGTGTCACACCGAACAGATCCGTCCCCATTGACTTGCATGGGGTCATTCCGGATCCGTCTTGGTGCGGATGCCCAGACCGGAGAGCAAACCGCAGCATGTTACGGTTTGCTCTCCGGTCTGGAGACGGAACGGAATGCTTTCAGGAGCCTCCGTTCTCTTCAGTTCAGTTTTGATGAATGGGGACAAAACTGAAGCGTTTTATTCCAGTATTGAGCCCCTATGACGGAACTCCATACCGGAATATATAAACGCTAGTGTGAAAGTAGCCTTAGCAAAAATAAATGTTGTTTGAGGCACTCCGGGCAGATAAAATGCTCATTGTCAGACCAAAGAACCCTTTTAACATTTAAGGCAAAGGTATAGGTAGAGATGAGCAAAGTTTTTGAAAATTCGATTCAGCTGCTTTGGATTCAATTTGCTCAACTCCAGTTCTAGGGTAATAATGTCCTGGGTAGTTGATGTATAAATATTTCTTTAACCTTAACTTCCACCATACATGCCAGTAGCTGAGCAGGCACCATAGCTGCCAGGCGCCTACTGTTTTACACAGCTCGGAGACAGAGTCCATGATGGGTGATGACAGATCATAGACATTTAACCCCTCAGATGCCATGGTCAATTGCAACCACATGATCGGAGTGGTCTTTTACCAGGAGTGCTGTGCTCCTGGCGAGCAAATGGCTCACTTTCACCAAGACTGAGGGATCCTTGAGGCTCAGAGGCCTGACGCAGTGATTTTCCTATCAGGTCCTGTCTGTGGTAGGGCTCCATAGGAACATAGTGAATCTCCTATAGGCTGCAATGTCAAATCATTGCAGTCTTTAGGAGATGTGAGGTGAGTTTTTAGAAATGCACTTCTCAACATTGAAATTGCAGCATTAGGATGGACAACCCAAAAAGTTGTGCAAATTGAGGTAGTAGGTGTTGCTAAGATCTGTATATGATCATATCTTCAAGCACCTAGCTCCAGTCTACGGCATGTGGGAGGGTAAAAAAATGCAGATTGATAACACAGTTTTTTAGCCACATGAAACCTATCAAGTCTTGTGAGGTGATTGTTCAATGCCTCCTGTACATCTATGTGCCAGTTATCACCACTTGTTGCAAAATGAGAAGGAAGCATCTTTGAATTGAGAGACCTTGGTGTATTACTCTGGCAGATCACTACGCACCTAAGCCCAGATGTCAGCACCATTCAATGTTACATGTCCTCATGATTGGGAAAACAACGAAGAACTGAAATGGCAGCAACAGGTGCACAGAGGGAAACCTCTACATGAACAGATCGTCTAATTAGAAGAATGGCCGACAGTGATCCATTCTGTACTTCATGTGAAAGTGGACATCAGATCCCAAGCCTAGGGTGGAAAACAGTGTCTACCCAAACCATCAGAAGACCTTTGCACGATATTGGTCTACAAGCCAGACATACAGCTCCAGCTGTTACATTAACCTACCACTCTCAAAGGCTATCATGGTACACAGCAAGATGGAGGAAGGAGTGAAGGTCTGTCCTCTTCGGCTATGAGTTTTGCTTTTGTCTCAAATGCAATGATAGTCAGAGATTGGTGTGAAGACCATGTTGGCACCACTATGAAGAGGCTTTCACAAGGGAACATCACACCAGTCCTACTCCAGAGATCATGGTGTGGGGCGGCATACTATACAGTAGCCAGAGCCTTCTCGTCTTCACTTCATGTATACTAGCAGCTCGGCGTTACATTGATTTGGTTGTGGAAGTTCGGGCATTTCTCTAAAGTGTTTCAGGAGCCATTTTTACCAGGACAACGCCAGGCCACATGTTTCTCATGCTACTCTAAGCACCCTTCATGACCTAAACATGCTACCAAGTCCTACAGTATCTCTGGACTTGTCTCCCATTCAGCAGAGCTGGGATATTATTGGTTGACAATTGCAAAGGAGCTGCCAGCAGCAGATCTTGACAATTTGTGTGACCAAGTGCATTCTGAGTGGCAGAACATTCGTCAATCATTAGTAACCACACTGACTGCATGTCAAGGCGTGTAAGTGCCCGTATTTCTGCAGGCGAGGCTTATACTCAATATTAAATACTTCTAGATGTTTTGAATATGCGGTTTCCATTTTTTATCATGCCAATCCTGTGAGGTGGTGATGGTAAGTTCACGAAAAGAGTTCAGGAGGGGCCTGGATGTATTTCTGGAGGTAATAATATTACAGGTTATAGTTACTAGAGAGGGGTTGTTGTTGATCCAGGGAGTAATTCTGATGCCTGATCGGAGTCGGGAAGGAATTTTTTCACCCTAAAGTGGGGAAAATTGGCTTCTACCTCACAGGGGTTTTTGCCTTCCTCTTGATCAACTTGTAGGAAAACAGGTCGAACTGGATGGACAGAGGGCTTTTTTCGGCCTTATAAACTTATTTCCATAATTCTTTGACTTCCTTCTTAGGCTGCATTCACATCACATTTTTCTCATCAGTTTACCGGACTCTGCAGGATACAAGAAAGTGATGTGCTGCATTTTTGTATCCTTTTTTTTTTCAAACATATACGTCAAATGGATGCATAAAATGTGAAGTGAAACCACCCTTAGTGTTGTAATTTCAATATTGAGAAGCGTATAAACATTTGAATCACCTCCTTTCCCCATTTTAAAAAATAAATAAGATAAAAATTATAGGCTTTGCTGGGTCCCAAAATGTCCATACTATTAAAATATTAAAATATTTTTTGTACTGTGAATGAAACAATGAAAAAAAAAAATCAAAATGGACGATTTGCTAATTTTTGGTCATCTCACTCTGCAAAACAAACTGATCGAAAAACGATACACATCCAAAAATTCTAAATTTAAAAACTACAGGTTATCCCTCAAAAATGCTTCCCCACACAACTCCATAGACATGGGGGTCAGAATATGGTGATGCAAAGAAAAACATTTTCATTTTCAATTTTTTTTTAAAATTTTTTTAGTATCTCTGTAATTGTACTGACCCCAAGAATGAAGGTAACAGGTCAGTTTTACTGCAATAAAATTCAACCCATAAAACTATGGCAGAACTGTATTTTTTTTCCAATATTTTTCCACCTTCCCAATATACCATATGCAGTATACTGTGAATTGGTGCCATTGGTAAGTACAACTTTGAAAAGTAAAGAGGTTATGGCTCTGGGAAGCCATGGAGTAAAAAAAAAAAAAAAACAAAAAAAACAAACAGAAAATGGAAAATTACTGTTAGTTTTTCTGGTCTGTCTGCTGCAGTCTGTCTTTGTAGTGATTGCACATGGCTATCTGAGTCAGCGGTACATTGGGAGCTGTTGAATACAGTGTTTCCATTTGCATAAAGCTGACATACAATATCAAGGTAATTAAAGCATGCAAAACAAAAGGTTACAGTGCATGCAAACAATTATATAACACTACCGATATGTAAAGTGAAAACACTTTGGGATAGCACACCCATCTAGTGCACTGAAAGAAACTGACTGGGTCCCAGGCATTTTAATTTCCTTCTTCCTTGTACAATCAGTGAAAACACCCCTCTCCCTTTTAAATATTTTAGTACAAAGATACTATTAAGTACAGATGTGACCAAGCTAAAATTAATGGTTAACACAAAAGTAAACACTGGTAAGATAATGTTAGGCTGCCATCATATCTGCGGGAGCAGTGTTACGGTAAACTGTTCCAGCAGGCAAGCGGAAGATCGTCTGGACACAAACCGCAGCATTCAACAGTTTGTGTCTGGCCGGTTCTCTGCTTATCAGATGTGAACGGAATATCAGCTGGACCCCATTATACTTTCACAGCCTTCTCTCTGCTCACCAAGCACAGCGCCATATTGGTATCGTAGCTCAGCCACATTCAGTTCTATGGGGCTGCGCTACACCTAGGCTACGTGACTGATGAATGTGACATCACACGACCTAGGCAAAGTTATTGCGGGTGCCTGTACCTTCTCAAACAGCCAGGTGTCGGACCCCACTGATCAGATACAGAAGTTAGGTCATCAGTTAAAACATCTCGGGTCCCTATAACTGTAGTGCATTAGATATACAGTTTAAATACCTGAACAGTTTGGTCTTCTCCACTCCATAAACAATCAGATTTCATCTAGACGTCCAAGTGACATCACATCCTTGGGGAAGGTGTTACCTGAACAACCCATCTATCATTGCACATGCGCTTCTATCTCTATTGCAAATGTTCCAGATCCAAGGACCAGGGGATGCACGGTAGAAACTTACCTAGTCCACTGTCTCTCTGTTCACTGTTCGTCCAGGATGATAGATTGACGTAGGTGCAGTATTAGAAAGTGGACTATGTAAGTTTCTGCTGAGCCTGCCCCAATCCTCAGGATAGATCATCAATATCAGATCAGCGAAGGTCTGACACCCGGAACCCCCGCCGATCAGGTGTATGAAGAAACAGCACACGCAGTGCACACATGCCATCTCCCTTCTCTCTTCCTGTCTGCTGCTGCTGTCCCATAGACATACAGGAGTGAGCAGGGAGAGAGAAGGGAGACTGCACATGCCGTCTCCTCGTACAGCTGATCGGCGGGGGTTCAGGGTGTCGGACCATCAATAGAAAAGTGGGACAACCCCTTTAAGCTGGCCATACATATACGATAGCGGTCGACTGAACAAGCATTTATCTGACTCTCCCAATCCTACCATATATACGAGGGGTGTTCAATAAGTTATCTACCCCAGCATGTTCTGTCAGTGTTAGAGAGCTGAACTTGTCTGTGCTGCTTGAGACATGTATGGACATGCAACACACACAGTAGCAGTTCAGTGTGATGACAGAACAGGAAGTGACATGGTAAGCGCACTACAATGTGGGTCTACAATGAAAGTTTTGTTTCATGATTAAATTACTTACAAAGGAAGAAAAAAGCCTTAATAAATCCATGAAAGGATGATTTCTGTATATGGTGATGAAGCACCTTACTACTACCAAGTAAAGTTTTGGGACAAGCAGTTTAAATGGGGTAAGGAATCAACTGAAGATGACCCCTGTTCAGGGTGACTTGTCGAAGCATCTTCAAAGGAAATGTGCCATAAAGTGGAGGCCATGATTTTGGAAGATTGTCGGGTCATAGTCAGCGTTATAGCTCATGAATTGGGCATTTCAGTTGGCATAGTTTCCAGTATCATTCATGATGTTTTGATGATGTCAAAGGTCAGTTCCCGATGGGTGCCATGAATGTTGACACCTGAGCAAAAAACTTGTCACCAGCAATTTAGCCAAGAGAATTTAGACATGCTTAGAGAAAATCCAGGAGACTCTCAAATCATTATGTGTGATGAAACATGGTTCCACCACCATAATCCAGAGACCAAACAAGAGTCCATGCAATGGAAGCACATCAACTCCAAAGAAACTTTATGTGCAGCGGTCAGTTGTGTCAACAGTTTTTTGGGATAAAGAAGGTGTTTATTACTAGAATTCATGCCACACAAGACAACAACTACTGTAAAAATCTGTGCTTCGACAATGAAGGCATTACGAAGAGAAACACCTTGGTAATATTGTCAGCAGGTGTGTTGCTGCTTCATGACAATGTGCCAGATCACAAGTCTTGCAAATAACAAACTGTTATTAGGGAAATCAGCTTCATGGAGCTTAACTATCCACCCTACAGTCCAGACCTGGCTCCAAACGATTATTTTCTCTTTTGGAACCTGAAGAAATTTCTGCATGGGCAACAATTTCCTGATGATAATAGTCAACGAGGTGTTAACAGGGTTCCTGCAGCAAGAAGTCTCCTTCTATTCTGAGGGCATCTGATCACTGGAGGCGAAGTGGAATTAGTGTGTTGAAGTCAACTCATTGAAAAGTGTTAAGTTCAATTTTCTCAGAAAATGTTGTTGTATGCATGCTTGACTCGAATTGGGAGAGGGGAGAAAGGAGTCGGATTGCAGCGGATTATCTCCCCACTGACAAAAAGATCGGACAATTGAATCCAATTTGCATGATTTAATTTTTCCCCAGCATCAGTAGTCAGGGGAAAGTCGGGAGGCAACTATACACAAGATGGAAGGCCAAACCTGCCAAAATAAATGGGTTTGGCCAATACAGTGAAATTCCAACTTCAACCAAAAATTCCTTATCGCCAAACAAAAGTGACAAATGTTCACCCTTTTCTACAAGATGTCTGTCTAATACAGTTGCAAGAAGAAGGAAGTGAAGCTTTTGAAATTACCTAGATTTCTGTACTGATTACTAAAAATGTCTGACCATAGACAAAAACACAATCTAACTTAAACAAGTTGTGCCATTCATGTCTTTTATTGAGTCATAATTCAAGGAGATAAAGTAGATTAACCTCTATGTCATGCTTCATTCATTAGGGGCCTCCTTCACATATTTCATGAAAAATATGGGACAAAATAATATAGTACACTGCGGTATTTTGTCTGGTAATATGGCAGATATTTTAACAAACACCCAATGAATCCCATCACAGATAGTTTCGGTCATTATTCCATTAATTTCATTGTTCTGCTCCAATAACAGAGCAGTACAATGGAAATAAAAGTGCTGATGTGAACCTAATTCATTCTCCAAGAGCTATTTGGCAAAGGTGTGTCAATTAAGCAGATAAGATTGAAAGGTCAGGCTTCATGGGCGCTTTGCAGATTAAAGGCACACAAAGCCTGGTTACTGACAAATCTATTCTTCTCAAGAATTGATTAGTGAGAGCCATTCTTTGTTGATCTGGGAATGGAGCAGCACCACTAGAATACGAGTGTCAGTCAGCATGCAAAAAATTCACATTACCAGAGAATGCAAAAAAGCAAAGCAGAAATAATCCACTGTACCTCACACATAAATTCCAAAAATACTAGACATAGGATAAATGTAACTGAAAACCAAACAAGAAGTGTGTGATCCCCAGTCAGAGAACCTCCACTAGGTCCTGAACTCAAATCTTCTTCACTTATGGATGAAACATTCACTGTACATAGCAATGATACTCCTAAAAAATAGGGCATATAAAAATCCCCCAAATAATGCAACATCTAGAGAAAATGTATATTAAATGCATATTAAAGTGTGAGCAAAGTGATAAAATAATAATGTCACTGTAAGCTAGAGGAGTCCATATGGGTACCATTGGGAGGGGGACCACTGCGTACCTCCACCTCAAGCAGCTTTCTCAGGGGTAATTATAAAATATCTGTATGTACTGTATATCAATCCACAGGTTGACAAATTATCTACAAACAGAGAAAATTCAAGACTATTGCTACTCTTCATAGGAGTGAGAGTCATGCTAACATCACTCCAATAAACAAAGGCACACAAAGCCTGGTTACTAACAAATCTGTCTATCTACAACTTTGTGTGTTATTAGATTGTTTGCTTATAATTCTGACTTTGTTAACAATCAGACCACATTTTTATAGCAAACGATTCAAAAGAAAAACAGTTTTCCTCCTACTAGAGGAGAGCCAATTTTAAAAAATTTCAACAAGGAGCACTGCCTACAAGATTTTCCTACACCAGCTTGCATCAAATAATGAGATTCAATATCTATAGCTTGCAAAACAAACACCTTCTTCAACACATTCAATCTCCACCAGTGATGGTGCTTGTCCTGTTAAATGCCCCATGCACATTCTCCAGTGCACTGAACAAGGTACTTTCCCACATAAGACACATAACAAAAGGCTTACTATGCCTGGAAGACATTTTAGTGACATTACTAGTAGAGATGAGCGAATCATCCAAAATCGCTTTGCCGAATATTTGTCGAACTTTTAATAAGATTCGTATATTCTATGAATCTATTTGGCGAATCTGCGTGCAAATCATACGTTATTATGTGGCATTTTGTGAACATTCGCACACTAATAATGAATGTTCAGTTTTAAAAGGTACGCAACTTCTGTGAACACGTACACATGAGCGTACAAATTGCGTACGAAAATGACCGGCTTTGCTGGAGAGGAATGGTGGAGCATACGGATACTGTATCAGCAGATGACAGTAGATCATCCGGCTGAGACTGAGATGAGTGTGCCATCCACTCCACTACCTCATCCACTTTCTCCTCCACTACAATTTTGCGCCTTGGTGGGTTAGCCTGGTGGAACATCGGGTAAGTATTGCGAATACTACAAGTAGAAGCTCCGGCTACAGGTCCTTTGGCACTGCTGTCCTGTGCCACCTTCTCCTTTTTTTTAGAGCTTAAGGTCTGGCTGGAACTGGACCTCTTTTGCTTATTCATTCTAGACATTTTCACTTGATTCTGTGGCCCTGCAGCTGGTCTTTGTCTCTCTCCCTGTCTCTCTCCCTGCCTGATTAATTACTGGCCCTGCACTTGCCCTGCAGTATCCCTGATGTGTAATATGGATTCACGGAACAATTACACCCCAATTTTAACAAAACAGGTCTCAGTGTCTCAGAACTTCACACACAGTGCTTCTGCTCATCTCAGCAGTCGCAGCACAACTGATGCGTCACTGGCTTACCGAGCCTGAGCCAATCAGAGCAAGCCCTGCCCACTAGGTCAGGTGACCACTTTCTTCCCGGGCTTTTGCCGAACGAATACCGAACAGTAAAAGTTCGCTAATTAATTGAATTTGTATGCAACAGCGTATAGAGTAACTTATACGTAGCATTAGCGTACAATTTGTCGCACAAGTACGTAGCAAATCCGTAGAAAGCCTTAGGAACATTTTCGAATCTAACAGAGCGAATCTCAAAAAAATTTGGATTCGCTTTGCAGCGGAAAATTTCCACGTTTCTTATCAAATCTTCGAAGCGGCGAATAGATTCGCTCATCTCTAATTACAAGATCCAAAATTACTACACAATGGAAATATATAGTAATGTGCCTACTAAGTACGTATCACCGAATTTACAAAGAAATACAGAAATACATAGCTCTCTCTATTGACATCTATGGGAGTACAGAAAATAGAGTCAACTATTTTTGGAACTCACACAGAACTCACACATCTCACTCTCAGGGGCCTGGTTCTCAAGAGAGTTCTCAAGTGGGTCCTTTGGATATGCCACAAAATTACCCAGATGGGAATGCCCCTTTAAGAAAAGGTTTAATTTGGATCATGGAGAAGTCAGAAAAGAAGCAAGGAACTTATTATCCTTAAAAAACACAGTTTACAATAAATCACCTACTGAAATATGTTACTTTTTCTAATGTTTTTATTTTTTTTTATTGTAGATTTTTTTAAATTGTATTTTACTGTATGTACATGATTATGAGGGCAGCTGTCTCCTGAGCTGCTGTAAACAGTTTGGTCTTTGAGTTCTAAGGGAGAGTGTTTTGAGCATGCTCTGTGACCTGTGCAGAGGTCGTTGTGTGGGGAGGGGGAGGAGGTGAGCTGCGCACATCTGGCTGGATACAATTTGTCTCCGACAAGAAAACTAGTGAACAAATACATTGTTGATGTAAAAATATGTCCTAGAAGATTTGTCAGTCCCTAGGTAGGAGGCAGATGTATTTGCCCCAGAAAGGTTTGAGGCCAGAGAATGGTTCAAAACAAGCATCAAAAATAGATGAATTTTCCCTCAATATGAGAACATTTACATATTTCCACAGCCTTTTTTATTTATTTTATGCACTTATATAGCGCTACTATATTTTGCAGCACTTTATAGGCATAAGCATCAGGCTGTCCACAATGGGGCTCACAATCTACGTTCCCTATCAGTATGTCTTCGGAGTGTGGGAGGAAACCGGAGAAAACCCATGCAAACACATGGAGAACATACAAACTCCATGGAGAAGTTGCCCTTGCTCGGATTCGAACCCAAGACTCCAGTGCTACAAGGCACCAGTGCCAATTACTGAGCCACCGTGCTGCCCTCATGTTTATTTAATCCGGTCATTCAAAAAATAGCAGATCAATTTCACCAACTACTCCTAGATTATCCTGTTTTGCCATCCCAAGATGAATTTCATGGTCAAGGGAACGACATTACCATATCTCAACAGCTATATATACAATATGGAGAAAAGTATTGGGACACACTAATAATGTCCATGGCGGTATTTCAGGTTTCCAAGCATCTCTGGAAACCTGAAATACAGCATTCTCTGTGCATCTCTGTGACGTTTTTACTACAAAATCACATTGACAACTTTATCTCACCGTGATTTTATAGTAAAAAGGTCACAGAGAGCCACGAGCATTATTAATCATGTTAATGCTCCGTGTCTCTGCTGTCCAGAACGGGGCTTGGCACTCTTTCACGCAGCGGATTCCACGCACAGGATCCGCTCGTGTGAAAGAGCCCTTAAGGGAACAATACCTGCATCAGTACTACTATAGTGTGCAGTCTACCAGAACATTTAAACTATGGAGTGCGTTCTACCAAGACAATTACACTAGAGCATGCTGTCTACCAGGACATTTAGGCCCCTTTCACATGAGCGCGCTTTCCGCCCGGGTGCAATGCGTGACGTGAATACATAGCACCCGCACTGAATCCTGACCCATTTATTTCAATGGGTCTGTTTTTTTCATGCATCAGTTCTTGCATTGCGTGAAAAACGCAGCATGTTCTATATTCTGCGTTTTTTCACCCAGCCCTGGCCCCACAGAAGTGAATAGGGCTTCACTGAAAAACACATTGTATCCTGAAGCAAGTGCGGATACAATGCGTTTTTCACTGATGGTTGCTAAGAGATGTTTTGTAAACCTTGAGTTTTTTATCACATGCGTGAAAAACGCATCAAAACCTCGTGGAAAAAACTGAACGCAATTGCAGACAAAACTGACTGAACTTGCTTGCAAAATGGTGCGAGTTTTCCTGAACGCATCCGGACCGAATCCGTCACGCTCGTGTGAAAGGGGCCTTAGAGTATAGTGTGCCACCTACCAAGACAATAACGCTATAGCATGCCGCCTACCAGGACATTTACACTACAGCATGCTGTCTACAAGAACAATAACACCATAGCATGCCGTCTACCACAGGAGTAAATAGGAAACTTAAGTTTTTACACAATGCGAGCCGGACAGAAGATGTGGTGTGATGGACTCCACCATGTTCACCTGTAGAGATATTTTTAAAGCTAAGTTATACATGAGACGTCTACGGGTCAACACATGGCCGTAGACTACAGATCACAGGTTTGGTAGCATCTATCTCCCAGCTCCATTTCTTTATTACATGTAGAGGACCTTTTACAAAAGCATCAAACACCATTAGAGGATCAGGATGGGTACAATTGAGAGCAGACCCTGCACAGTTTCTGGTGCAAACATATGAGAAAATCTACTGTGTGAACATGACCTTAGTATGCCTTGACTTGTGGTGTAAGTTTATACCACAGACAAATCTGACACAAGATTTGCATGTCATACATGTGGATTTGGATGCTTCCATTCAATGGCATCAATCTCAAGACTGTGTGACCAGTGGCGTACCCATCATGGAGGCAGACCATGCCACCGTCATGGGGCCCTTGGTGAGATGGAACCCCACGCTGAAGTCCTCCTCTTGCTTTCTGACATTTAATCATGGCAGTCACCACTAGGGGGAGTTCAGTGCACACAGATTCTTACTGCTTCAAATGAGTTCAATAGTAACTGTATAAATTCATATGCAGTGAGCTCCACCTAGTGGTGGCTGCAGGCAGACAATTTTACCACATACTGAATTGAAGCAGAAGACTAGTATGGGGAAATTGTATCCATGTGGCAGTTTTCTGGTGTATATACTGTACATAATAATATAAGAAATATTGTGTTCGTAAAGAACATCTCCACACATAGAAAATAACTAGTAAAGTCATCCGAAATGTGACTCGGGGAGGGGCATACTAAGCTTTGCTATCGGGTCTTATGACATCTATCCACACCGCTGGAAGTGACTATTGGATAATATGACTCAGCAGTTATGCAGCTGTGATACGTGACATCCTGACTGAATGTACGTGTATCTCCTTCTGACTCGTAGCGGCTTCTTACCCAGTCTCCTCCACGCTGAGTTTTTCATTGTCCATGGTTTTCACTGGGCTGAAAATAAAGCAAAACCGATCAATCACATTTCATCTTTTTCCTCCAAAACTCCCCTCCCTCCTCCCCCAAAAAAAAGGATAATTATTTTTTTCTCTTAAAGAGATTGTCCTGATTTACAAAAACACGGCTGCTTCCTGCCAGAAACAGCGCCACACCTTTCCAAAGACTATAATAGGTATTGCAGCTCAGTCCCATTCACTTCAGAGGAGTGGAGACACAGTTCTTGCAGTAAGCAGCCATGATTTATTTAATATCTCTGCATATCTCAACTTATCATTGACATAAAAATCATCCCCATCTCTTAATAACCAAGCAAATGAATCAAGATTAGATTCAACATATCAGCCTGTGTGAGCTGCTCTTTGACAGAAGACAGGTGGCCATAAACAGCGCCTATATGCTATGAGATCCATCACATCATGTCAGTCTTAGAGATGAGCGAAGTATTCCAAAATTCGATTCGGCTCCTTCGCCGAAGTTTCGATTTGTGAAGAATTAGTTTGTCACGAAGCGCAGTAGTAGGTGCAATGACAGGGAGCGGCGAGTGTGCCGCCCCTCATCATTGTATATGTAGATGCCGCATTCACATATTATTGCGGTATCTGATAGTAATAAATTTAATCTTACTTACCTCATCCATTTGCTTGTGATGGGACGGCCGCCGCCATCTTACTTGAAGATCTGGCGAGAAATCTCGCTCGGCTTTTGGCGACATTATATGTCACTGCGCATGGGATTTTTGTGTGAGATCTTCAATCAAGATGGCGGCGGCTGGCCCGTTGCGGACAAATGAATTAGGTAAGTATGATTTTGTTTTTTACACCATTTCAGGGAAAATCGATTCACTACCACAAAGCGCGAGGAAATTTTGCAGCATATTGAATTTTCCCTAAAATTTAGAAAAACTTTACTTCGTAGACTTCGCTCAACACTAGTCGGTCTCTCTGGGCTGCTCCTGACAGAGTACAGGCTGCCATAAACAGCACCGATGTGGGCTAGGAAACAAGAGTTGAAGAAATACAGAGGTCCCTCTTAGCAAACCATCAATCTGCTAACTATCTTCCATTACAATTCCACCCCTAGGTGTTCATTGGGCTGCTGCAAGGCAGGTTGGATTTGGCTGTGGAGTCAGCTGTCAGCTCACAGGTAGCATACCTATCAGATGCCAAGGAGTAGTAAGAGAGTAAACAAGCCAGAGTAAAAAAAAACAGTAAGAAAAACATACACAAAGGGTTAATCCAGAAACAAGCCAAAGAGGAAGCCAGAAGAGTCAGTAGAAATCAAAACAGTTGACAAAAGGGTTAATCTGGGAACAAACGTAGGTGAGTTCACAGGAAGGACTAAACTGAAATGTGACGCAGACCGAACACTGAGCAAACACTGAGCCAGATCAAAAGAATCAGTAGCAATAACAAGGATTAACTTCTAGTCTTGAAGGGGTGTCTCACTTAAGCAAATGGAATTTATCATGTAGAGAAAGTTAATACCAGGTACTTACTAATGTATTGTGATTGTCCATATTGCTTCCTTTGCTGGTTGTTTCCATGGTTACGACCACCTTTTAATCCATTAGCAGTGGTCATGCTTGTTCATTATAGGAAAAAAGCACTGGCCTCTCTGGTGGATAGGACCATAAGAGCTAACATAGGATGGTGATTTTTCCTATAGTGTACAAGCATGGCCACTGATGCTGGATTGCAAGGTGGTCGTAACCATGGAAACGAGCAGTGTATAATGAGATGGAAAAATGGATCAAGGAAGCAATATGGACAATCACAATACATTAGTAAGTAGCTTTGTAGTAACTTTCTCTACATGATAAATGCCATGTGGTGAAGTGAGACAACCACATCCTCTGGGAGCTGGGAACCTGATTGGCTCAATGTCCAGACTCACTAACAGGTCGACCAGTCGGGACCTAACTGGTCAACATGGCAGCCCTCCTGGGATACATATGTCAGTCTCTCTGTGCTGCTCCTAAAAGAATACAGGCTGCCATAAGCAGCACCTATAAGCAAATTTAGTTCAGTGGGCTCCCGTGGGACATCTATCTCGCTGCAATCCATTAATACACCTCCTACTATAGACCCGACTCCTAAATAAGGACCCACAGTGCAGTCAGGAGTCAAATACATTATTAGGTGGTAAAACAATCTGAAGTAATTGACTTACCCAAAATATAACAGAGACACCACCAGGCAGAAAGCCCAGGATGTCGAGAAGCTGAGAAGGAAAGAGAAGCCAAAGCACACAGCAGAGAGAAAGACAAGACATGGGGGGTTGGGGTGTGTGGTTTTTTTCATCATCTCCTTACAAGTTCTGGGCGGCTGCATTATCAGGCCATCATAAAATTGGCAGGGTGCCCAGGAGAACTTTACCCTTAGGGCAAAGTTGCTTATGTGCTGGGTTCCCTTGGCAACAGGTCACTTGGAAAAATTTGCAGCAGAGGACCGCAGTCAGTGCATGTGCTCCCCGGGAGGTTGACCTGTTCTAATAGAAGGAGGGCAGTTGGGGCTCTCTGGACTGCTCATTGAAATAATACAGGCTGCCATAAACAGCCCCTATATGCAGTAAGATTAATGACATCATGTCAGTCTCTCTGGGCTGCTCTTGACAGAATACAGGCTGCCATAAACAGAATCTATATGTGCATTTATCACATTTGACACAGTGCGTTAACTTAGAATCTCTCTACAGATCATGCCTAAGCTTGCACCGTGGAGGTCCATCCACCCATTATTGGTATTAGTCTTTTTCGACTCTGTTACCGGCCAGGGCGGGCATCACAAACACCTCCCTCTTCACTTTCGGCGGTAATCACTCTGTTTTAGGTCAATGGGCACCCGTAGTACTACCCTCAGTAGAAGTAGCATTCCTATGGCCTCCTTGGCCGCTGGACCTACTTCACCTACACCTGAACCTACATCAGCTGCTCTTTATCAATAAACTTCTCCTGACCCGACTCCTACATAGGATCCACCACGCAAAGGGGAAGGGGAAAGTGCAGTATAAGGAAACATACCTGGTGTCAAAACGCCAGAGAACTATCTTCAGCATAAAGAACTACAAGAAGACTTGGAAGTGATCATATGGCCCACAGAGAGCCCTGATCTCATCCAGTCTGTGTGGGATTACATGAAGAAGCAGAAGGAGTTGAGCAAGCCTACATCCACAGAAGGTTTGTGGTTAATTCTCCAAGATTTTTGGAACAAACTCCTTTCCGAGTTCCTTCAAAAACTATGTGCAAGTGTACTGAGAAGAACTGATGCTAAAGGCAAAGGGCAGTCACACTAAATAATGATTGGATTTACTGTAGATTTCTCTTCATTCACTTTGCATTTTTATATATAATAATAATAATAATAATATTTATTTATTTATATGGCGCCACCATATTCCACAACGCTTCACAAATTCAGAGGGTTCATGTACAAAACAGAAGACATCACAACGTAACTGGCTAATATATAACTGAAACCCTTGGGGTTGGGGGCCCTGCTAGCAAGAGCTTACAATCTATGAGGAAATAAGGGTACCACAAAGGTAGTTGATTGTTTTCTGCAGTAGTCAAGCCATTATTGTACTGAAAGCAGCGGTGTAGGCCAATCTGCTTCGGGTGTGGGACTGTTCGACGATTGAGTTCAGGATTGAGGAGTTGGGGGCGGGGGAGGGATTACTCGGGGAACAGTCAGTTTAGAAAGCTTGATAAGCCTGCCTGAAAAGATGTGTTTTTAAGGTATGATTGAAGGTATGGAAGTTGGGTATTGATCTGATATTCCGGGGCAGAGTATTCCAGACAGGAAGTGCAGCTCCAGAAAAGTCTTGAAGATGGGAGTGAGAAGAATGAATTATGGAGGATTTTAATCTTAAATCACTAACAGCAGAGAGCACGAGTAGGGTGGTAGACGGAGATGAGGAGGAGATGTATGGAGGGGCAGCACTGTGGAGAGCACAAGTAGGGTGGTAGACGGAGATGAGGGAGGAGATGTATGGAGGGGCAGCACTGTGTAGAGTTTTGTGGGTGAGGGTGAGAAGTTTGAACTGTGTTCTGTGGTGGATGGGCAACCAGTGAAGTGACTGGCATAGACTAGTAGCATTAGTGTACTGAGTGGATGGATAGATGAGCCTGGCTGCAGCATTTAGGACAGACTGAAGGGGGGAGTTTAGTGAGAGGGAGACCGATTAGTAATAAGTTGCAGTCAGGGCCGGCCTTAGGGGTGTGCGACCTGTGCGGTTGCACAGGGCGCTTCACTCCAGGCCAGTTAAGGGGGCGCCCTGCCAGAGCGCCCCCTTAATGGCCCGGCCGTGCCCTGCAAGTGCTGCGGTGGGGCAGAGGGAGAATGAGCGCTTCCGTTGTGGAAGCGCTCATCTCATAGTCTGCCTTTGGAGATGCGGGGCAGGGGAGGGAGAGGCGTCTCCCCTGCCCTTCCTCTGATAGGCTGCAGGCCCTAGGCCTGCAGCCTATCAGAGGCCAGCTCAGGCGACGCGGATGACGTCTCGCGCCGCCCGAGCCGTACAGCGCTGGACACAGGCCGGAAGAGGCCTGCATCGCATCGCTGCTGGAGGTAAGTAAAGTGTTTATTTTTTATGGGGGCATTTTTATTGGCACAAGGGGGCACTGGGGGCATTTTTACTGGCACAAGGGGGCACTGGGGCATTTTTACTGGCAAAAGGGGGCACTGGGGGCATTTTTACTGGCACATGGGGGTACTAGGGGCATTTTACTGGAACAAGGGGGCACTGGGGGCATTTTTACTGGCACATGGGGGTATTGTGGGCATTGTTACTGGCACATGGGTGCATTTTACTGGCAC
>ONZH01018905.1:0-21407 GCA_900303285.1 Rhinella marina | reverse complement strand
GTGAGCATACAGCTCGCTATCCTGGGCAGCGTGCCCGAGGAGCCAGTTCTTTCCATCTTAGCCTCTCTCTGAGACACTTGAGTGTCCCTGACGTCATCCTCCAGCTCCTCCAACTGTGTCTCCTCCTCCTCCTGGTCATCATCAAACTCCTCCCCCTCCTCTACCTGAAGCTCCTCATCCTTATCCTCCTCCTGCACCTCCATGGAATACACCTGGTCACGCACTCGACGATGGACAGTTGACGAGTAAGAGGAGGTGGAGAAACGCACACGGTTGACGACGAGGTGTACAGTGCCTTGCGAAACTTTTCAACCTTTTGCCACATTTCAGGCTTCAAACATTTTAAATTTTTGGTGAAGAATCAACAACAAGTGGGTCACAATTGTGAAGTGGAACGAAATTTATTGGATCATTTAAACTTTTTTTGTAATAATAAAACTGAAAAGTGGGGCGTGCAAAATTATTCGGCCCCCCTTGCATTAATACTTTGTTGCGCCACCTTTTGCTGCGATTATAGCTACAAGTCGCTTAGGCTATGTCTCTACCAGTTTTGCACATCTAGAGACTGAAATTCTAGCCCATTCTTCCTTGCAAAACAGCTCGAGCTCTTTGAGGTTGGATGGAGAGCGTTTGTGAACAGCAGTTTTCAGCTCTTTCCACATATTCTCAATTGGATTCAGGTCTGGACTTTGACTTGGCCATTCTAAGACCTGGATACGTTTATTTTTAAACCATTCCATTGTAGATTTTGCTTTATGTTTGGGATCTTTGTACTGTTGGAAGATAAATCTCCATCCTAGTCTCAGGTCTTTTGCAGACTCCAACAGGTTTTCATCCAGAATGGTCCTGTATTTGGCTCCATCCATCTTCCCATCAATTTTAACCATCTTCCCTGTCCCTGCTGATGAAAAGCAGGCCCAAACCATGATGCTGCCACCACCATGTTTGACAGTGGGGGATGATGTGTTCAGGGTGATGATCTGTGTTGCTTTTACGCCAAACATATCGTTTTGCATTGTTTCCAAAAAGTTCGATTTTGGTTTCATCTGACCAGAGCACCTTCTTCCACATGTTTGGTGTATCTCCCAGGTGGCTTGTGGCAAACTGTAAACGAGACTTTTTATGGATATCTTTGAGAAATGGCTTTCTTCTTGCCACTCTTCCATAAAGGCCAGATTTGTGAAGTAAAATACATACAATGCAACGGCACACTGCCAACCAGATAAAGCACAAAATGCCATAGAGATATGAGGTATTTTGGAGCTAATGCTATGCTTGTTTAGTAAATTAGAGATTCTTGGCAAATATATTTTGTACAAAATTATCTGGGCCCGTCCACCAAATCGTCAAGGTGATCTCTGTAGGGCAGGAACCTAACACTATTTCCTACCTGTTATGTGCCAACCTTGGCTTCCGTATAATCAGGGGGTGTTGGTTCCACATGCATGCTGGGTCCCCTCTGCCTTTTGCCAATTATGGTGCTTCAAAGGCCTCCACTAATACAGGGATGCAGGTACCAACATGCATGCCGAGTCCACTTGGCTTTATAGTTACACTAATTAAAATCAGCCTATGGGGCAGACGGGGCTAGTCAGGAGTGCATGACCAAATCGAGTAGCCACACCTCCAGTACAAACTTACAAAGAAAAAAAAGGGGAATTTCAGTCAGGACATCCCAGTGCGCAGGTGCACGTTGCTATGGCTAAATACACAAGATTTGTGAAGTGTTCGACTGATTGTTCTCGTATGAACAGACTCTCCCACCTCAGCTGTAGATCTCTGCAGTTCATCCAGAGTGATCATGGGCCTCTTGGCTACATCTCTGATCAGTATTCTCCTTGTTTGAGATGAAAGTTTAGAGGGACGGCTGGGTCTTGGTAGATTTGCAGTGGTCTGATACTCCTTGGGATGTTTAAAGCTTGGGAAATCTTTTGGTATCCAAATCCGGCTTTGAACTTCTCCACAACAGTATCACAGACCTGCCTGGTGTGTTCCTTGGTCTTCGTGATGCTCTCTGTGCTTTAAACAGAACCCTGAGACTATCAAAGAGCAGGTGCATTTATACGGAGACTTGATTACACACAGGTGGATCCTATTTATCTTCATCAGTCATTTAGGACAACATTGCATCATTCAGAGATCCTCAATGAACTTCTGGAGTGAGTTTTCTGAACTGAAAGTAAATGGACCGAATAATTTTGCGCGCCCCACTTTTCAGTTTTATTATTACAAAAAAAGTTTAAATGATCCAATAAATTTCGTTCCACTTCACAATTGTGATCCACTTGTTTTTTTATTCTTTACCAAAAATTTAAAATGTTATATCTTTTAGTTTGAAGCCTGAAATGTGGCAAAAGGTTGAAAAGTTCCAGGGGCCGAATACTTTCGCAAGGCACTGTATGTACTAGTTACGCCCCTGTATGCGGGCTGCCTGATGCAAGGGAGAAGTAGCCAGCTCTTCAGTATTAATGCACTGCTGTAATACACCTTGATTAGACAAATTTGCGGCATGACGCCACTTCAGATGGTTCCACAGAGCAGTGGTCCCTACATTTGAGGCTTTCCCACGGCTCAATTTCTGCTTACAGAAATTGCACGTGGCTTGTGCTGATGTCCCCCGGCAGAGTGGTGAAATACTTTCACACACCTGATGTTCGGCCTCCAGAGGTGGCCAAGCTTGTAGTCCTTGCACGCTTAGACCCTGATGTCGGCCCCACTATACTTGGGGTCTCACTAGTTCCCAAGGTAGGCCTGGCCCTGGGCCTAACTCGCCTCTGCCCTCTGTTGCTCCCACTACCACCGTCCTCCTCCTCGGAGATCAAATCCTCCTCACCAGGCCGATCCGCCTCCCAGGTCCTCCTGTCTAACACATCATCATCAGACTGCCCACCACTTTTGTCTGACTGAAATATTAGCTGTTCCCTACCAACCTCCACTTCCAGGCAGTCCAAACTCTGACTGCTCTCTAAAAAATCATCAGAGAGGCTTTCCTTCACATCTGCCGGATTGTGCGATGGGGTTCAGTGGCCTTTTATTTGAAAAAATGCAGAAGGGACACCACTAGGAGGGGACACTGAAGGCTAAGAGGTGGCAGAAAATGACGGGCTTTGCTGGAGCGGAATGGTGGAGCAGGATGAACGCTCTGAGTCTGACCCCTGGCTACATGATACTGTATCAGCAGAAGAAAGCACGTCATCCAGCTGCGATTGAGATGAGTGAGCCATCCACTCCACTACCTCATCCACTTTCTCCTCTACAACAATTTGGCGCCTTGGTGGTTTAGCCTGGTGGAACAGTGGCCAACTACTACGAATTCCACTGGTAGAAGCTGCGGCTACATGTCCTTTGCCACTGCTGGCCTGTGCCACCTTCTCCTTCAGTTTTTTTGGAGTTCGAGCTCTGGCTGGAAGTGGAACCCTTTTGCTTTTCCATGCCAGACATTTTCACTTGACTGTGGCCCCGCAGGTCTTTGTCTCTCTCCCTATCTCTCTCCCTGTCGCTCTCCCTGCCTGATTAATATTACTAGCCCTGCACTGGCCCTGATATGTGTATTAATATGGATGCCCAGAACAAAACCACAATTTCCATAAAACTGTCTTCTGTCTTTCACAACTTACAGTGCTTCTGCTCATCTCAGAAGTCGCAGCACAACTGATGCATCACTGGCTTACCGAGCCTATGGGCCAAACAGAGCAGGCCCTTCACACTAGGTCAGGTGACCGGGTTCTTCCCGGGCTTTTTGCTGCTTTTGCCAGGAAAAGCTATTATCACCTCTGCAGTGGCTCCTGCAGAAGAAATGTAACATTACAGCAAATGGCAGCTATTGAGAAGAATTCGTATGTACTACAACGATAGCTTGAGTTTTGCCACAATGGTAGCCACTCAACAGCAGCAGGATTTAACAGGCAGCAAGAAAAAAGTCCCACAGATGGAAAGAGAGTATTGAAACTCATAGCCGTTCGATTAACATATCCACATGATGCTGGTTTTAAAGTGATATAATAAAGAAGATTCATTTTTATGGAGACGTGCTGGATTGACTCCACTTCTACATATGGGGGCACAACTTTTACAATCATTTTCTATTTATGGACATTTTGCAATCTATGGTATAAGGGAACAGATGATCTTTGTGAGGAATGTGGAGTTATGATCTAATTCCAGCCATGATCTAATTCCAGCAATTTGCTGTCAGCTAGCAGAGGAAGCAGACTCCACAGGGGGCCTGGCTTCAAAACAGACCACATGTTTGCAGTTCACACCCTACTCAGCCACCCTGGCAACTCAACCTTTCTGGCAGGATGAATGCCGGTGGGGGGCCTGAGTTGGTCATCGGAACAAAAGAATCAATCAGACATCATGGAATCGGGGGTTTATAAGGAATTATGAATTACCTGTCCATCACAGGCATAAACCAGTTATATATCTGCGACCCTGGGACTAAGACGGACATGATCCTGGTCCCTGCTTGGGGGTCGGGTGCCAGGGAGGGTAGATACAGAGATCTCTCAGTAGGAACTGAATAACGGCACCATAATTGGTATACACTTGTAGCCGGAACCCAGGCTAATCTGTTTATCCCAGAACCATCTCCCTGGGTTTTGTGGATCTTTGGCTACCAGGACCAGGAAGGGGGAGTGGGCTCCTCCCAGAGGGAGGGAGGGGAGTGGCCGACAACAGGTGAAAAGGCCCATGCAGGCCAGAGGCCAGCATCTGTCTCTGAAGGGGGCCATATTGTGTAATGTGTTTGGGGAGATCTGCTGACATCACTGCCCCCAGGTGACTACAGCTAAAGACTATAGCAACCAAGAATTCATCATCATAACTCAAAGGACGACTCATCCACCTGGTAACTGACTTTTGCTCTGTTTAACCCTGTTTGTACCGCATCATCTGTGCATGCCCGACCATTGTATATATTCTGTGTGTATATAGTGTTATGTATAGTCAATAGAAGCTTGCAGGCCCTTAGTCTCCACATACACAGTTTTACACCAGGTTTCCATAACAATGCCATTTTTCTTCACTGCTCTAGGTCAGCTTTAAAGGGGCAGGGCACTGTGGATGACACTGTTAAGGCAGTGGAGTGCTGTGGAGGTCACAGTTCAGGGGCAGGTAGGTTGGCCATTTAGGCCATCCTCAAAAGACGGACTTAAAAACTCCGCCCCCAGGCCTGGTTAGGCCATGCCCCCTGACACTCCACAGCCGACAGGGATTGAAAAAATGAAGGTAAAAATCAACTTCTGTCAGCTGCAGGGGTGGGAGGGAGGGTGACTTTCACCCTGCAGCTCACGCTCAGACAGCACAATGCTGCTGTCTGATAGTGAGCTGTTCAAAAAGACATCCCCATGTTCATCCAGGCCCTGCACCGGACAGTAGACAGGGACTCTGAAAGCCTGACTGTCTGGCCTAAAATCCGGACCTATGGCCACCCTAGGGGCAGGCTGCTGTGCAGGTCACAGATAAGGGAATGGTCCACTATGGAGGTCAGTTTTAAGGGGCAGATTTCTGTAGAGACTACTGTTAAGGGGCAGATTGCTGTAGAGACTACTTTTAAGGGGATGGGGTGTTGTGAAAATCACTGTTAAGGAGATGGGGTACTGTGGAGGTCACTAATAATGGGGCAGACACTGTGGAGGTCACTGTTAAAGGGGTGGGCTTCTGTGGAGGTCACTGTTAAGGGGGCAGGATGCTGTGGAGGTAACTGTTAAAGGGGCGGGTGCTGTGGAGGTCTCTGCTAAGGGGGCAGGGAATGGTAGAGGTCACAGTTAATGGGATGGCCCACTATGGAGGTTAGAGTTAAGGGGCGGAGTGCTGTAGTGGTCACTGTTAAGGGGGCGGGATGTTGTGGAGGTCACATTTTAAGGGAACAGAGCTCTGTGGAGGTCACTGTTAAGGGGGTGGGTTATTGTGGAAATCACTATTAACGAGACGGGCTACGGTGGAGGTCACTAATAAAGGGACGGCTGCTGTAGAGGTCACTGTTAAAGGGGCGGGTGCTGTAGAGGTCACTGTTATGGGGATACTGTCGATATCTTTTAACGACATACACAAATGTTAAATGAAATAGATGAAATATAGCCGTGCGAAGCCAGGTCCTGCAAATTAAATGAATAATTTAATCTTGCACTGTTCTTGTATCTCGATCACGAATCCCCACGTCCATGTTTCGGCCTAGTTATAAGCTACTTAGGGTTTGTTTCTGACCCGATATAATCCCACAAGCGGACCGGGCTTATATCTAATGAGGAATGGGTGGCAGTCTACCGAGCTGACAGGGCGCTGTTTCACTGGGGCACTGAAAAGGCCTTCTCAGCTTGTCAGGGTTGTGAGCGAGTGTGGAGTCACGCCAGAGTTAGCATGGACCACCCTCTCTCACGTCCTGTGCCTCCCTGTGCCTGCATGGACAGGAGGTGTCTGTGTAGACTGTGCAAAGCTGACCTTACATACTCCCAGGGAGGTCTTGGTAACCAGCGACCAAAACCGTACCACATGAGCTCAATGTAGTTGACGTCAGGCGGGGTTGCGAGATGCAGTATTCATCACAATCTTGTTAAAGTCCTCTACGGGGACTAAACAGTGTAGTAAACAATTTAAAAAAAAATGCTTTTAAAAGTATAAAAAACTTAAAAATGAAAAGTATATATAAAGTCACCCTCTTCCCAATTTTGCATATACAAATAAACAATAAAAAGAACATGGTGATGCAAAGAAAAACATTTTTTTAATCAGTAACACATAAAACTATATAAATTTGGCATCATTGTAATCATACAGACCCACAGAAAAAGATCATCATTTCCTTTTTAGTGCACGGTGAAAGCTATAATATTAAAACCCAAAAACCATGACAGAATTTCTTTTTCTTTTTTTTTATTCCAGAAAGAATTTTTTTCATGTTTTCCAGTACACAATATGGTAAATCAAATGATGCTATTAAAAAATACAACTTGTGCCACAAAAAAAATAAAACAAGCCCTCATCCAGCTATGTGATTAGAAAAGTAAAAAAAAGTCATGGCTCATCAAATGTACAGAGGAAAAAAACGAAAAGAAAGAAAACAAAAATTGACAGGGTCCTTAAAGGGGTTGTCCCACAAAAAATATTCTACAGTTTTCAAACTAGCACCTGAATCTGAATACTTTTGTAATTGAATGTACTTAAAAATTTAGCATAGCCACTGAATTATTCAATAAAATGTATCTGTATAGCGCCACATGCTGTGTGTTTTTTTCTTATTTCTTTGTCCGACTCACTGAGAAGGTTGCACATGCTCAGTTTCATCCTTAAATTGCCTCCTGAGCTGTGACACGCCCCCTTAGCTGCACCAGAAAAGACACTCCTCTTGAGCTTTCAACATTATATAAATCGAGCAGAGCAATGAATGTGGAGATCTCTGGATCCATGTAAGACGACTGGATCGTCATGGATTGTCATGTACTATATGTCTGATTTTCATTTTTTACATTAGTTGTGGGACATCCCCTTTAAGGAGTTAAGTACAAACAGTTTTATAAAGTAAAATAAAAAGGCTCAGTGAACTTATCCTTCAATTCTTTAATATTATGATTTTAATTTACTTTGAAATCTTAACTTGTACTTCATTTCAAGCTGCTTGGTTGAAAGTGCCAAAAGCAGAAAACTGTTTTTCTCTCTTAAAATCATCAGTCCAGAAAAACTTGACTGCACTGCCAAGATCCTCTAATTGGATTTCTTGGTTCTTCTTTCCCCCCCAGGTAGAACTGTATACATTCTTTTTTAATTTATTACTGGCTAATTTTCCTAAAAAGATAATCTTTGTGACTGCAAGAAATCTTGTCTCAAACTTCAAAAAAGTACAAAGGCCTTAGGTGTACAAGCATCCTTCCTAAGTACAATTCCATTGTCTGAAGCTAAAACTGGCAAGATACTCAAGACTGGCTAATTAATTTTTAGAGCATTTTCTAAAATAAAGTTCTCATGCCACAACAAATAGGTCCTTTTTGCCAGGAGGACTTGCTGTTGACTATTCACATTATATATCATCTATGTTCATATTTATGTTTTTTGCTGTTCTGCAGGGTCCTGGTATTTTTTAACAGCTCAAATAGAGTGGTATGCAGCATTCGTTTTGACATCAACAATATTGGATATACCTAATGGAAACCTGAAGGCTCCCATTGTAAGTAAATTGGCTTTGGGTAAATTATTTTTGATGCGTAAATAGTACATTGTTAACCAAACTTTGCCATGTTGTGATGCAAAATTATCTCCATAAAGTGCATAGTACTACTATACTATTCCCCTTTCCCTGTGCCAAATAATGGAGGAGAGGAAAAATATGCTGGCAACTTGTTGCTGATTCCTTAGGCATTTACCCATGTGTGACTTATTGGCACAACTCTGTTCACATCTAATATGTATGTGTACACCACAGAAGCTTTGGCATATTCATAGTGACTGTTATAGACATTCTCCAGCCCAAGCACCTAAAATTAATGGCTAAAGATTAACCATAAAAAGATAATGGTTTGATTTTCAAATTATGTAAGAAAAATTAGAAAGGCTTAAAAGAGTTTTTGAGGCCCCCAAACATTAATGCCCCACATTAATATTTGGGAGCCTCAAAAACTCTTTTAAGCCTTTCTAATTTTTCTTACATAATTTGAAAATCAAACCATTATCTTTTTATGGTTAATTTTTAGCCATTAATTTTAGGATAGGACGTTAGTATCAGATTTGTGGGGGTCCGACAACACCACAGATCAGTTGTTCCCTGCAGCCTCCAGCACCAGAACTACCACTTTGCATTGCTCCATTGAAAGTGTAGTGGTCATGCCATGTTAAATTGGTGAGATCCAGGAGTAGTTGTCAGGTCTGGTCACCGGAGAACATAGGTTTTCTATTTTTGCTTGGTAATTCTGAGTTTTTGTATGTTTCTGTTTAGTGCCTACGCCTTGCCTTTAACCATGTTCACACTGGGGAGTTGTTTAGGAGCCAGCGCCCATCTTCATGTTTTTGTTTGTCTACATAGGGTTAATACTCAGGTGCTGGGCTGAGTGGCTTCTCAGAATCTGGTCCATTCAGAACCTGGGGGTGGGATATCTTCCTGCATAAATACCTGCCTTCTTCTCTGGTCTTTGCCAGTTTTTGCAAATCCTTGCTATACCTGCTTGTGCGTTTGTATCGTGTGTATTCTGACTGCTTATATTTGACCCTTGGCTCGTACCAGACTACTCTACCGTCTTCTGATTTTGTACTTACGTTATCTCTGGTTTTCTGACGCGGCTAGTTGACTATTCTTCAGTGTGTTGTTCGTCTCTGTTTGTTGTCCCTTTGCCCTGCACCTTAGTCAGTGTAATTGCAGTCCTCGTGGTTGTCGCCGTGTCGCCTAGGACACGGAGGCAATTAGGCAGGGACAGGGGTTGGGGAGAGCTCAGGAATCACATCCCCCTTTTCTGTGTACCCCAACCTTGACAGAAAAACCAGCCAGAAATAAACCTGCAACCTGTATACGGCCAGCTACGTTTATTCCACCTATGGAGCAAATGTCAGTGGTGGTATCTCAGGTCCAGGCCTTGACCAATTTGGTTCAAGATCTTGCTACACGCCTTCAGGTTCAGGAAAACATGCAGGCCTCGGCTCCTGTGTCTGCATCCCAAGTTCCTACACCTGCACCTGAACCTAAGGTCCCCCTTCCTGATTTTTTTTACGGCGACCATAAGAATTTTTTTCTGTTTCGGGAAGGATGTATTTTGTATTTTTCTTTACGACCTCGGTCGTTTGTAACTGAAGCGCAAAAGGTGGGTTGGGTTATGTCTCTCCTGCGCAGCTGACCCCCAAACCTGCTGCGTACTCTGCGTTTGAGGAACTCAAGAAAGCGTTCTCCTCTGCTCCTGTATTAATTCAACCTGATCTCTCTCAGCCATTCATTGTTGAGGTAGATGCTTCTGAGGTCGGTGTAGGGGCAGTTTTATCTCAAGGGTCAGCTGCTCTCACTAACCTCAGACCATGTGCATTCTTTTCCAAGAAATTCTCGTCTTGTGAAAGGAATTATGATATTGGGAATCGCGAGCTCCTTGCCATCAAATGGGCGTTCGAAGTGTGGCGCCATTTCCTGGAAGGAGCTCTTCACCCAGTGACAGTGATCACTGATCACAAAAATCTTGTGTACTTGGATAATGCAAAACGTCTCAATGCCCGTCAGACTAGATGGGCGTTGTTTTTCTCTCGTTTTAATTTTGTGGTCACTTTCCGACCTGGTACCAAGAATGTCAGGGCTGATGCTTTGTCTCGGAGTTTTGGTATCCCTGAGGGTCCTGAGTCGGAACCCGGTAACATCTTACCTGCTGGTATTGTTTTGGCAGCCATCTCCTCTCACCTCTCAGATCAAATTCGCTCCAAACAAAATTCTGCCCCAAGAGACCTTCCGGAAGGCAAAATGTTTGTTCTCTTGTCCCTTCGATTGAGAGTGTTAGAGGAGACACACTGTTCCGTACTAGCCGGTCATCCAGGTGTTCGGGGAACACTAGATCTATTGAAAAGAAACTACTGGTGGCCACATATGAATACTGACGTTCATGCCTTTGTTCTAGCTTGTCAGTTCTGTGCGCGAGGAAAGGTCCCCAGCAGACGTCCTGAGGGACCACTTCTCCCACTCCCAGTTCCAGACAGGCCTTGGTCTAACGTGTCTATGGATTTTGTTACCGATCTGCCACTTTCTCAAGGGCTCTCTGTTATATGGGTGGTGGTGGATCGTTTCTCTAAGATGGGCCATTTTGTTCCAATAAAAAAACTGCCATCAGCAGAGGAATTGGCAGATCTATTTATTCAACATATTGTGCGTCTCCACGGTATTCCTGATGAGGTTGTGTCTGACAGGGGGGTACAATTTGTGACGAAGTTTTGGCGAGCTTTCTGTTCTAAGCTTGAGGTAAAATTGTCCTTTTCCTCTGCCTTCCATCCCGAAACTAATGGGCAGACGGAGAGGATGAATCAAGAGCTCATACAGTACCTTCGTCTTTTTGTTTCTGACTGTCAACATCTGTGGGTCTCATATCTTCCGTTAGCAGAGTTTGCCATCAACAATCACACTAGTTCTTCCACACTCACATCTCCTTTCTTCTGTAATTATGGATTCCATCCCAGGTTTTCCTTCTCGTCATCGTCAGTTTTGGATACCCCTCGTGCTGAGTCCATAACTAACCAACTGTGCACAGTGTGGTCGCAAGTTCAGCAGAACTTGAAAAGAGCACAAAGTTTAATGGTCCATTCATCCAGAAGTAGGCGTACTGTCTCAGAAACTTTTGTTGTGAGTGACAAGGTCCTATTGTCTACTAAGAACCTTAAGTTGAAAGTTCCGTCTCTGAAATTGGCTCCTAGGTTCATTGGTCCATTTACCGTAACTCATGTTATTAATCCTGTATCGTTCAAGGTGGCGTTGCCCTCTGGTTGGCGGGTTCACAATACATTTCACAAGAGTCTGTTGAAACGCTATGTGGATCCTGTGGTACCCCTCCCTGACCCTCCCTCACCACCTGTGGTGGAGGGTGATCTCGAGTATGAGGTAGAGAGGATTGTCGATTCCAGACTAGTCAGGAACTCTCTTCAATACCTCATTCATTGGAAGGGTTTCGGTCCTGAGTATAGATCTTGGGTCCCTGCTAGGGATGTTCATGCTCCACGATTGGTTAAATCTTTTCATTGGGACTATCCGTCTAAACCATCCTTAGGGTCCAAGGGTCCGGAGGCCCCTCGTGGAGGGGGGGATACTGTCAGGTCTGGTCACCGGAGAACATAGGTTTTCTATTTTTGCTTGGTAATTCTGAGTTTTTGTATGTTTCTGTTTAGTGCCTACGCCTTGCCTTTAACCATGTTCACACTGGGGAGTTGTTTTGGAGCAACGCCCATCTTCATGTTTTTGTTTTGTCTACATAGGGTTAATACTCAGGTGCTGGGCTGAGTGGCTTCTCAGAATCTGGTCCATTCAGAACCTGGGGGTGGGATATCTTCCTGCATAAATACCTGCCTTCTTCTCTGGTCTTTGCCGGTTTTTGCAAATCCTTGCTATACCTGCTTGTGCGTTTGTATCATGTGTATTCTGACTGCTTATATTTGACCCTTGGCTCGTACCAGACTACTCTACCGTCTTCTGATTTTGTACTTACGTTATCTCTGGTTTTCTGACGCGGCTAGTTGACTATTCTTCAGTGTGTTGTTCGTCTCTGTTTGTTGTCCCTTTGCCCTGCACCTTAGTCAGTGTAATTGCAGTCCTCGTGGTTGTCGCCGTGTCGCCTAGGACACGGAGGCAATTAGGCAGGGACAGGGGTTGGGGAAGCTCAGGAATCACATCCCCCTTTTCTGTGTACCCCAACCTTGACATTAGTACTTTATAACAATAAACTTAGAGCATAAGACAAAATATTTCCCAGTATAACCTTTGTGATGCTGAGCCTTTAAAACTTGTAGCATGAGGATATTTTTCCTGCATGCTCTAACATGCACTACCCACAAAAAGTTAGGGATATTTGGCTTGTGGGTGAAATTTCAGGATGAACCTAAAATGCATTCTAACCTTTACAGGTGAACTTAATGTGACCTTCTCTAAACTTTTGATTACACATGTCCAACTGTTCAATGTTTCAGCACTTTTTGCACAACTTTCTGTTCTCTGACAAGCTTAAGCTTAACAGTAAAATTCACAACAGGTATTTGATCCATGAATCGTCCAATACATTTCCTGGTTCAGTTAGAATTGGTATTTAAACAGTAGTGTTGAGCGAGCAATGCTCGAGTCTCTTTGCTGCACGTTTGTTCGCTGCTACGCAGCGAATAAACGTGCAGGTGAGTACTAGCATTCACTGTAATGTTGATTTGTACGCTAATGCTGCGCATTGTATGCTACATTGCTTGCTGCGCATTGTATGCTAATGCCGTACGCCAATTTGTATGCTAATGCTACGCATTGTATGCTAATGCACACACAAATTTGTATGCTAATGCCACGCATTGTACGCTAATGCGTACGAATTTGTATTCTAATGCTACGCATTGTACGCTAATGCATACAAATTTGTATGCTAATGCTACGCATTGTACGCTAATGCATACGAATTTGTATGCTAATGCTACACATTGTGCTAATGCGTACAAATTCAGTTAATTAGCATACTTTTACGAGTGAAAGGAGTAAAATAGGAGAAGTCGCGATTCTGACCTTTTTCTATTAACCAGACACCCTCCCCTCTTCCGAGCGGGGGTGCTTGGTTTAGTCCCATTGACTAACATTATGCTCGGGTGCTCGGCCGAGCACTCGAGCACCCCCTAGTGCTCGTCCAGAGCACCTGAGCATACAAGCACAGAGGTGCTCGCTCAACACTATTAAACAGTCCTCCTCATCATGCTGTTCACATTTTGATATCATGAGACCAAGACGACACCTAACAATTAATCAACAGTATCTCGCATTGAAAAAATTCAAGCAGGATGTTCTCAGACGGAGGTGGCCACTAAGCTTCGAGTGTCACAGAATGTCATCAGCAGGTTGCAGCAGATATACAGAGAGACTGGAAGAGTCACAGAAAGGCACTGCCTCATGTGAACAATACCCTACGGAAACGGATGATGAATGTCACACAACTCCAGGCACATTTAAGGGAGGTAAGAGGCACCCAAATGTCGTGTCAGAGCATTAAAAACCATGTACATCAGCGGTCTATATGCTAGACGACCTGCAATAATGAGAAATGCCATAGGGAAAAAGTATTGAACACGTAAAGAAAAGATAGGTGCAAAAAGTAACGGATTACTGACTCTATCAGTAATTAGAAAGAAATCCCGCCAACATACTGATGACATTGGTTGCAGAAGAATTTCTAAACTACTGAAGATTCCAGTGAGCACTGTTGGGTCATAATCCGAAAGTGGAAAGAACATAATTTCCCCATAAACCGGCCACGACCAGATGCTCCCTGCAAGATTTGAGACAGGAGTGAAAAGAATTATCAGAAGAGTTGTCCAAGAGCCAAGGACAACCAGTGGGGAGATCCAGAAAGACCTCCAATCAGCAGGTATAATTGTTCAAAGAAAACAATAAGTAAAGCATGTTCAAGAGCGTTTAAGGCCCCTTGCAGACGAGCGTGACACAGGCAGGTCTCCCGCATCGTGGGCCGTGATCTGAACTCCCAGCACTGAACGGGATCGCCATAGCATTATACTGATTTATGATGCTATGTAACCCTTACACTTCTGGAATGTGTTGGATAACACTAACAGCATTATGTCAGTGTTATCCAACACATTCCAGAACTGTAAGGGTTATGCAGCGTCCCACATATGATGTGAAAAGGGACACCACAAACTTTGTATTTATTATAGCCATGTCACTTTATTACCCTTTGTATTTGAAGCTGCAAGGAAAACCTATTTAGGCTGAGTTAAATAATTTCACCATTCCAACACTAGATGGTGTTGTTTCCTTATTATATATAACCATGTAACTGGTTAGAACCAGTTCAGAGAGTAAGAGAGTGAGAACAGAGTTGAGTAATGGAGGAGTAGAGAGAAACATCTCAAAACAAGTGCAGGAGGAGAGACAGGAGTTCATCCAACCTGAGGCTGCCAATTTTATCTGAACCTGGCCAAGTCAGATTGCCCTTGGCACTTACCATATCTAATCCACTAGGAACCAAGCTTTATCTGGATAGAAGAAAGACCAGCTTAGGTAACAGCTGAATTATTGCTTATTGTACTTTGCTGACTTAGCTTCCAGCGCCTACACACATCTTTACACAACTAGTGACGTCCAGTTGTATGTTGTGCCCACTTTTAACCCTCCGGGAAGTGTGAACTGATATCTGTATATTTAAGGCACCCAGTAAACAGTGGAGCAGAAGTATTAACGCCTGACCTGTGGGGTTGCTCATATGAAAGATTGAAACTATATTGTACTATCCTAAACTAGGCCTAGATCAGGTGGATTATTAGAAGTGGATTAAGTGGATTATAAGAAGTAGATTATCAAGTGGATTATTAGAAGTGGATTAAGTGGATTATAAAAAGTGGATTAGAAGTGGATTATCATCATCATAAAGAATCATACTCACTCCCTCTATACAAGCATCAACTAGTAACCAGCCTAAGGAGGACCTTTCCTGCAGCATCTCTATCCTTTGCCTAATATCATAATCTGTAAAGGATTTCTTGCAAGACAAAGAGTAAAAGTTGTTATTTTTATACAAGCTGCTTCCTCCTCATTTTTATATTGCGTCTCGCCTTACCATCCGACAGAGCCCTGAAGACCAGAGAGTGCCCCGAGGAGATTGGTGCCTCTTCTCCATACAACTGTACACCGGCCAAGGGAGTCAAGGTCTGCCTAACCGTGAGTAGTAACCACAGGCACCATAGACACTGTGACATCTCCATCACTCATGCCCTTGCCCCTGTGGTCCCGGTTGCTGCAGTTACATAGCATCATAACTCAGTATAATGCTATGCGATCCCATTCAGTGCCGGGAGTTCAGGACATGGCCCGCGATGCGGGAGACGTGCGTGTGTCATGCTCGTCTGCAAGGGGCCTAAAGTTTGCTCAACAACATTTAGACAAGCCATGAAATCCTGGGAGAATATAGTCTGGTCAGATGAGACCAAAATTGAACTCTTTGGAAGCCATAATACACACCATGTTTGGAGGCCAAAAGGTACTGCATATCACCCCAAAAACACCATACCAACAGTAAAGTTTTGAAGGTAGTGAACATCATCATTACAGTCCAAGGAAACTCTCAATTGGCTTCAGAAAGAAAATAAAGCTGGTAGAATGGCCCAGCAAATCACCTGACCTTAATTCCCATTGAAAAAAATTTATGGAAGGAACTAAAGCTCAGGACTTCATAGAAGGAGCCCACGGAACCTTAAGACTGTTGTGTGGAAAGAATGGGCCAAAATCACACCTGAGCAATGCATATGACTAGTTTCTCCATACAGGAGGCGTCTTGAAGCTGTCATCATCAAGGCTTTTGTAAGAAGTATTACAATACTTTTTCCCTGTGTCATTTCTGATTATTACACATAACTTAATTTATGGACATCTAAGGTTTGATTTCTTTACCTGTGTGGATTGAATGTTTTTTACCGACATCTGTGGTGAAAATTTCATGTCAATAGCCCCTTTAGAAATATTATGTTAGAAATATTATATTAGTGACGTGTTCAATATTTAGTTCACCCGCTGTATATGAGTTAATAAATGTTCCCCATAATATACACTGAACTACAGTCAGCAATACTCAACATTAGATTCCATAAGGGGATTTGATGAGTAAAATCGAATATGTTTTTAATTATTGTATTTCCTGTCCTTGAGCCCACATATTCAGTTATTATAAAACCATTTTTCATATATTATTAATACATAGGGGACGCATGGTCAGCCAAACCAGAGACTCATCTGTAGACAGCACTGTTTCGTGGGGGTTTGCCCCTCATCAGCACAGAGGATGGTACATGCAAGAGCAAATATAAGACACATTTACAATGGTTTGGGTGTTACACATTCATTCTGCTTGGGCTATTTTCTGTCTATTCCTGACTGGACATTTGATTTCTTCCTGTCACATGCATGTCAGACCCTGGGGTCTTGGGGGATCTGGTTAATACAAGATATTTTGGTCAGTCATGTGTGGTAAATGGAAAGAAAGGAGAAGGAAGGAAGATGGAAAATTGAGGGGTTGGTTCTAGCTGACAGATAAATGCACATATATTACGGTTTGTGTTCAAGGCAGGATGTCTCATTAGGTAGAAATCATCTGTCAAAATATCACACAGTGCTTTAAATCTGCTCCTAAGAGATCAATTGTCTGCAAGGACTTGAATGCAGATAGATAAATAAAGACATTCTCCGGAGACAGAATAAGCTGCTCCTTTCATGGTTGTGTAACATGGGACATACAGAATTGTGCAAGAGGTGTTATCAATCTGCCCCAACAAATACTATTACACGCTTAGCAAGAAACAAAACGAGCATGAGAAAAGAAATTCAACAAAAAGATAGACTTTATAGGGACATTTACCATATACTGATACAATGGTGGACATAGGAGACATAGAAATTAGGCAAGAAAATATCAGCAAGATATTTCCTAAATTCAATCATCAGAAGGTTTAATTAATAAAACAGTCAAACTATATGTCCTTTATAACGACCACCCACTGTCTTTTATTGTTGCTGTTTTAGAGGGCACAGAGCTTCTGAGAGCAATCCTGCTGTATGAACACACTGTAACTAAGAGCTCTGTTTCTTACAGCTGCCTCTTGCTCTACAGCTAGGATCCAAGGTAGCTCCAACCCCAAGTGTTAACCCTTTTTGCCACAGTCTGTGACCACGGCATGATCAAAACGTATTTCCACTATAATGTGTGAATAAATAAATAAAACTGATGAAGGATAAGACTCCCTGCACTCTCCCTACACTGTCCCTGAACTCTCCCTATTCAATATTCTTCTATTAATTATTTTCAGCAACACTGTCCCTAGCACATGAGCACTTGCCACGTCTCTCCCTATGCTCAGGTCACAAGACAATGGCGGAGACTGCAGGGGATGAAAGTTTTATAAGGCTGTGACATCACAGAGGATGGCTATCTGCGGATTGGCTGTCTGCAAGGCATTATGGGTGATCTTGTGTTCCCTGGCTTCTGTCCTCTACACTTAGTTTCGCTTTCTCTTTACACTAATAGAACCAAAACCACCACACTGAATAATCAATATAAATAATCAAAATCTTTATTAGTACATATATTAGTACAATAGTATTAAAATCAATCACAACAGTGGCATACACATACAGCAAAAAAGGAAGTTACATTAGTCCTGTAATAAATGACATCATAATAAAGCACCCGAACCTATCATCAAATGTCATGAAATATATATAAGTAAATGAAGTGCATAGTGCAACCCACGAAATTAGTACAAGTAACAGATATCCCGAGACAACAGGAGATGAAGGGCAGCCATAAATGTAAAACAGAAATAGAATAAGATATAACAGAGACAGAGCATAGCCCATAATAAATGTAAAATATCAGACAATCTGCTTCCAAACCCCGATGTACGTTTCGCTACCAAGCTTCCCCTGAGGACTTCATCGCAGGTCCTTTGGCAGGTCCTGCTGAATGAAGATGAGAAGGACCTGCGATGATGTCACTGTGCTCACCACGTGGGTGACCGCGCGGGTGACATCATAGCAGGTCTTTTGGGTAGCTCCAGCTGAAAATGAAGATGCAAGACACTGCTGCCACACGTTAGAGGTGAGTTTTTAACCCCTAAATTGCCATATTGTTTTGCATTCTGTCTTAAGAATGCTATTATTTTCTGCTATAACCATGTTATAACGGAAAATAATAAAGTGAAGTTTGGGTCCCCATTGACTTCAATGGGGTCTGGGGGCAGGTTCAGGTCAAGTTCAGGCCCCGAACTTTGACCTGAAGTTCGGCCAAACACAGCGAACCTGATCTTCCACGGGTTTGCTCATCCTATAAATTACCAATCTTCAGATAGTGCTCAGTATATAGAAGTAAAATATGACAAGCGTACCAGAGAGAAAATTGTAAAATACATCTGTGGCTCTGTTCTAATCCACATCTAATGTTCCTGCTTGAGCAATATAGTACAAGGTTTACCGGAGGTGACCGCTATATTTTCAATTTCTTCTCTGTTACAGTAAAGATCAAGTATATAACTGGATTTTAAGAACATGAAAACGCTTTACAGCATGACTCCCATAGTGTGACATCCGAAACATTATACCAGATCCATAGGTTATATGGATGCTGTATTCAGCTATCTCTGGAACTCCTATAGAAATGAATGGAGCGGCCAAGCACGTGTGACCAGCCCCGCCGGTCATTTCAAGGGAGCAGCAATGGGACTGCCGGGATATGGGGCCCCGGATCTCATAATCAGTGGGGGTCCCAGTGGTTAGGACCCCCACTGATCTGATAGTTATCCCCTTTCCTTGTGGATAGAGAATAACTTTTACCTACCAGAATACAATATAAGGCTTATTCATAATTATCATTAGGAAAGCCAGGTTAATGCAAATTTCAAAGCTTTATGAATACCCAGACTCCTCTAACCTTATCTCATAAAAACAACAGCCATGGGTTCTTCTAAGCAACTGCCTAACACCCTGTAAATTAGGAATGGTTGAAGCCCAAAAGAAGGAGAAGGCTATAAGAAGACGCAAAGTTTTTCTGGGTTGCCATTTCCTCAGTTTGAAATGTAATTAAGCAAAAGCAGGAGTAAATAGGAACAGTGGAGGCCAAAGGAGGTCTGGAAGAGCAAGAAAAAATTTCAGAGACAAACTGCTTATAGGGTTGCTAGAAAAGAAAACCAGAACCCCGCTTGACTGCAAAAAGAGCTTCAGGAAGATTTAGCAGACTCTGGAGTTGTGGTACATTGTTTCTACTATTCGGGGACACATGCACAAATATGGCCTTCATAGAAGAGTCATCAAAAAGAAAACCTCTCCTGCATCCTCACCACAAAATTCATCATTAGACATTTACAAAAGAACAACTAAACAAGCCTGATTCATTTTGGAAATAAGTCTTGTGTACTGATGAGGTTAAAATAGAACTCTTTGGCCACAATGAGCAAAGGTTTGTTTGGAGAAAAAAGGTACAGAAGTTTCATGAACAGAACACCTCTCCATGCATTAAGCATGGGGGTGGATCAATCATAATTTGGAGTTGTACTGTAGCCGATGGCACAGGGAACATATCAGGGTAGAGGGAAGAATGGATTCAATGAAATTCCAACAAATTCTGGAAGCAAACATAACTCCAACTGTAAAAAATCTGAAGTTGAAAAGAGTATGACTTCTATGAATGGATAATGATCCTAACCAGGGCAGGACTGGGACTGAAATTCAGCCCTGGCATTTTTGAAATCAAAGAGGCTCACATGCCTCGACTTTTTTAAAGTCACAGCCAACCCTTTTAGAGGCCCTAAAAATTATTAAAATATAATAATTTAATAAACGTAAACCACACCAAACAAGGTAAATAAACCGCCCCCTGCAGAGAAAAAGCGTTCCTAGGAACGCTAGTGCAGATAACCGGCCCGTGTAAAAGTGGCCCTAATCAGCTGACGAACGAGCAAAACGCTCGTTCGTCGGCTGATTGGATCTTTTGGTTTGTACAAAAGATCCAAATCTGTCGGCGCACATCACCCTGTGTAAACAGGCGATGTGCGCCTGACAGTATGGAGCTTCCCGGCCACACGAGTGATACAGCGATCACTCGTGCGGCCCGGCGCTCAATTCATCGGGCCGTGTAAAGGCTCCCTGCATGAGCGCCGATGTCGCTGATCGGCGCTCGGGCAGGGAGACACATCGGCCCGTCTAAAAGGGCCTTAATAGTGCCCTTAGGTGTTCAATGTATGTTTTATTATATGTTTCTGGAGGATTACAAGTTTCCCAGCAGGTCCTGAAAGTTTATGATTGTCAGTGCATGCTGGGAGTTGTAGTTCACCGGGGGGGGGCGCGTTTAATAACTTTATTTTTTACACTACAGCCAGTGAACCAACCTGCTGGTTTTTCAGGTTTCTTTAATGTCTGTCCATCTCACTAGCTGCTCCTTTTCCTGCTGTGAGAGCCTGACCTGCCGCTGCATTGACTCACTGACTGGAGCTGTGAGCACGGCAGCGGGGTGGGACCTGCACAGCCAGGAAGGAGCCTCTAGCAGTGAGAAGCTGCTTCTCCATTGGCTGCTGTGGCCACCGTGAGGAGGTAAAGATGCTCCACGCAGCAGGGAGGGGTACAGGCGGCCCAGCCGTTGGCCACAGCGGGCGGCAATAGGATTAAAGTGCGGTGTGCAGCTGCAGCTTCAGGGAGAAGATCAGGGGCGTAGCTAAAGGCTCATGGGCCCTGGTGCAAGAGTTCAGCTTGGGCTGCCCCTCCTCATCGCTGGTGCACCTAGCTTTTTCTGCCGGCCAGTAAGGCTACATTCACACCAGAAGTTGTTTTTGCGGCCTCCGATCTGCATATTTTGCGGCTCAGATGCGGACCCATTCACTTAAATGAACACTGTGTGCTGTCCGCATCTGTATGTCCATTCCTATTTTTGTCCATTTGTGGACAAGGATAGGCATTGTTACAATGGATCTGCAAAAAAAACGGATGCCATATGGAACATCATCCTTTTTTGCGGATTCGCAATTTGCCGACTGCAAAAACACAACGTTCGTGTGCCCCATACCTCTTAATGTATAATAGCTTACATCCTAATACAGCGCCCCATACCTCTTACATCCAGTATATAATACAGCGCCTCATACCTCTTACATCCAGTATAATACAGCGCCCCATACCTCTTACTCTTACATCCAGTATAATACAGCGCCCATACCTCTTACATCCAGTATAA
>ONZH01018904.1:0-11067 GCA_900303285.1 Rhinella marina | reverse complement strand
TTCAATAGTACATCCTGAAACTAAGAAACCAAAACATAACTCTCCTGGACATCAAACTTTGATAAGAGGGGATGAGAAAACGAGGGGGAGCTAAGGGGGAGCGAGAAAGCGAGTGAGCTGCTTACTTTGGCCTTGTAACTATCTTATACACAGAAAACTCCCCACATTCTCACAGCTGCTCAGTAATTTTCCACATATGCACAAGATGAAGGAAATAGTTTTACAAAATGGATTCTCATCCCTCACAGTCATGTCAAACTAATTTTATCAGTTTCTATGAGGAGGTAAGTTCTAGACTTGACCGCGGCGAATCAATGGATGTTGTATGTCGTATATCTGGACTTCTTCAAAGCATTTGACACTGTACCACATAGAAGGTCAGTACACAAAATGAGAATGCTTGGCCTGGGAGAAAATGTCTGTATGTGAGTAAGTAACTGACTCAGTAATAGAAAACACTCAGATTGGGTCACCGTCACTAGGTGAGTACCACAGGGGTCAGTATTGGGCCCTACTATTTTCAATATATTTATTAATGATCTTGTAGAAGGATTGCACAGTAAAATATATTTTTGCAAATGACACTAAACTATGTAAAGTAATTAACACAGAAGAGGACAGTATACTGCTACAGATGGATCTGGATAGATTGGAGGCTTGGGGAGAGAAATGTCAGATGAGGTTTAACACTGACAAATGTATGGTTATGCACATAGGAAGGAATAATGCAAGTTGCCAGTACATAGTAAATGGTAAAGCACTGGGTAATACTGACATGGAAAAGGACCTAGGAATTAAGATGACGCCAAGGTGCATAAATGCAGGCGTCCTGGACTGCCGAGAGGGATAGAGGCGAGGAAAGGGTTAATAGAATAAGGCTTAGCAGCAGGAGTGCTAAAAGAGAGGTGGTTTATATGTTAATTTTCCCTCCCTCCCCTCAACACTGGTTGGTTAGCTAGTTGGTGCAGACCGAGGGTTTTAATAGCTGTGCTGGGGTCTGGGACGGCCTCTTTCTCCAGCAACAAGTGGGAAGCTTGTTAACCATGGCTGACGAAAGTGCCTTGCTAGCTGCAGTGTCAGCTCACTTACAAAATGAAGGGCCAGCTTTTCTATCTCGCCTGCTGGCGGGATTACAAGCCCCTGTGCCACGTCTTGTGTCTGCGGTTCCCCCTGTCTCAGCAGTGCTACCTGTTACAGGGTTTCCCCCTGCCACTGTAAGTACTTCTGCAGAGTTCTCAGGGTAGCATTCGGACAGCGCGTTCTACCCGCCCACCCTCCTGACTCAGTCCTTCCCTGTCCTCCCCCTTACCTGGGCGATCCTCTAGTTGCTCTAAGGGAAGGGGGAGAAATTCTTCCTGTGCTCCTGCAAGCTGGCCATCTGCTCTTCCTGTCCCCAGTTCGTTAGCCCCGCCCACAGCCCCTGCTGCACGTGCTCTCACCCAGGAGCCCTGTGGCCTTCACAGCATGCCTGCTGTTTTGCCTCAGGCTCTCTCTGTCATGGGGAATCGTCCTTCAGCCTCCTCCTCTACTGAGAAGGCTTCAGTTATGGCCACTGCTCCTTTACAGGAACAAGGGGCTGCTGTAATGGCATCTAACATGCTGGCCCCTACAAGTTCTACTGTGCCCCACACTATATTGCCCCCTGAGGTCTCTCCCTCTGATGTGACTGTCATGACCCCCCCCTCTGCCACCTCTATTACAGCAGGTGGAAGCTATTGTACCTCAAAGCCAGCGTTCTGCCTGTGGCTCCAGGACACGTAACCGCTCTTGCTCTCCTGTTTCCGACAGCCATCATAGGCGCAGGTCGGTATCGCACCGGTGTCATCGTTCCCGCCATGCGTCCAGACGGAGCTGCAGGTCGGTTCGTTCGTTCGAGGTCCTCCAGGTGGCGTTCGCCATCCACTTCAGAGTTGAGCTCCTGTGGATCAAGTTCCGGCAGGTCAAGATCTAGACGTCGCCGGGAGCCAGGATGCTCCAACCAGTGGGTCGTCCCGTGGGTCGAACCAGCCCGCGCATTTCGGAGACGACTCCTCCAGTCACCTCCCAGAAACCTCTGCGACACGTCTGCTGGTGAGTTTATTACAGTGCAGACCCCCCCTAATCTGCACCTAGTTATATCTGGAGCTTCTTTCCTGATGTGCCTAGCATGCCGTTGTAAAAGCGTTCTGCCTGTGGGCTTGGGTACCTTTTTACTTTTCAAAATTGCCCCACTTTTGCATTTGAAATCTGCCCGAGAAAACCAGGTTATTGAGAGAAAAATTGTTGAAAGAAGTTGCATTAGGTAGAATAGTTGGCTTTTTCGGCCCCGCCTTTCCATGACCTTCGTGTCTCACCGCTGGGACTAATCCCAACACTTTTTTGAATTATTTTAGGCACGTTTTTAGAATGGGAGGTCCGTCACGAAACAGGTTCTAATTTTGTCATCCATTACCTAGATGATGTCCTCTTTATCTCTCCGGGAAATTCTACTCACTGTCAATATTTGTTTGACACCTTCCGATATTTTATGTCACATTTTGGTGTTCCCCTGTCCGAGCATAAGACTGTTGGCCCGGCCACCACTATCACCTTTTTAGGCATCTAAATAGATACCCTTTCAATGGTTTTCCGGCTTCCCCAGGATAAATTGGAAAAAATGTTAGCCTTGATTGAAGGTTTTTGCTTGGTCAAATCAGTCATGTTGCGACAAATGCAAAGTTTGTTAGGCCTGTTAGTTTTTGCTTGTCGTATCATGCCAATGGGCCGGGTTTTTTCACGCCGTCTGTCCCTTGCTACCCGCGGTGTTAGAAAAACAGAACATCACATCCGCTTGACTAAGACTCTTAAGTTGGATTTGAAGGTTTGGTGTCAATTTCTGCATAGTTACAACGGTCATACTTGTTATCAAATTGTTGAAATGACCTCAGAGGAATTGGCCTTTTTCACAGATGCTGCTGGGACTACGGGTTTTGGGGCGGACGACTGGAAAGCTGCAGGCTTATGCTCCAATATTACCTTTCTTGAATTGTTCCCCATTATTGTGGCCGTTAATGTGTGGGGCGAGTCCTCATGAATAAAAAAGTTTGTTTTTGGACGGACAATCTGGCAATGGTTTACTATATTAACAAGTTGACGTCCGTTTCTCCCCCTGTGTTGGCTCTTCTCCGTCATTTGGTATTACGTTGTTTGAAGCTCAATATTTGGTTCCGGACTCGTCATGTTCCGGGAGTGTACAATGTCGCAGCTGATGCCCTTTCCCGTTTTCGTTGGCAGGAATTCCGGAAGCTGTAGCCGGGGTCGGACCCGGAAGGCCGCTCCTGCCCGCAGCACCTTTGGGACTTGCTGACCACTGCATGATGTCCCTGGTCAGGGCTTCAGTTACTACTATGACTTGGTCAGGTCACGGTAAGGCGTGGGCAGAGTGGGGGGCATGTGTGGATGAAGTCGCTGCAGCTGTGCTCCCGGCCTCCAGTTTGGAGGTGACGATTGCCTATTTATTAAGGTTGAGGGACACGAAACATTTCTTCATTCGCCAGGCCCTTAAGGGTTGGCGCAAGGAATATGTCCGCTGCGAGTGCAGGCACCCCATATCTTATCTGTTACTCACGTGCTTGTGTTCTATTTTGCCCTCTATTTGTTCCTTTGAGCTGGAGGTTTTACTGTTTCGCCCTGCTTTCTGCTTAGCATTTTTTGCTGCTGTACGCATAAGCGAACTTGTCTCCCAATCCCGTTTCCATCCAGGGGGCTTAATGTATGAGGACGTTCTCCTCACCCCTACCACGATGCGGCTGTGCACCCGCCGGTCTAAGACAGATACGTTCTCCAAAGGTACATGGTTACCCTTATACAAGATTGATGGTCCAGTGTGCCGCACACTGCTGTTTCGGATTATGTAGCATCCCGTGCTCAGGGCACTAATTTCTTGGTTCATGCTGACGGCACACCCCTTACCCGCTTTCAGTTTCAGTCCTTGTTCAGTCACTGCGTCGCTGCGTTAGGCCTCCCCCGCTCTGATTTTGGCACTCACTCCTTCCGCATAGGTGCAGCTACCGAGGCAGCTAGAGCTGGTTTCCCTGATGCTGAAGTACAGCGTATTGGTAGATGGCGGTCTGCTTGTTTCGCTTCTTATGATTGCCCTCACTTATTACTATGATTCCTTTTCAGACCCTGTTTACCCAACCGTCTGCTTCCTGGGCCATTCCTATGTTTTTTGGGCAGGTCAACGATCAGAATACCGGCCGGGAGGTCGAAGTCTCAGGTTCTGGAATGTCCAGGTTTACTGGCGTGATGTGCGGGGCCTTCGATGGCCCCAGGTATTGCCTAAGGCTGTTGGGATTAGTAGAATTATTCGGTCGCCCGTGGTTTTAGTCATCCATGCCGGTGGCAATGACCTATGCATACTAAAAGTGGCCAAGTTAATTACTCTCATTAAGGCTGACTTGGAACGGATACCTTCTTTCTTTAATGAGGTGGTTGTTGTCTGGTCCGAAATTGTCCCCCGAGTAACTTGGCAGGGCGCCCGGGATGCACAGGCAATTGAGAGGGGGAGGCGCACTGTCAATGCCCGTATAGCTTGATTTGTGAGGTCTAGAGCAGGTGTAGTAGTCAGGCACCATCAATTAGAGAGTGATAATTTGAGTTTAATGCGCCCTGACGGTGTCCACCTTAATGACATAGGACTGGATATTTTCCTTTCGGGTTTACAGGATGGTGTGGAACAGGCGCTGATTAAGGCAGACTTGCCCACGGATGGATACTATGGGGCATACTGCTTCGTAGACTCTGAGTTATATGGTCGTTATTAATATTGGAAGTTAATAATTAAATAAACCTGTGACCGACTTTCACCCAACAGAATGCGTACGGTGTATTTTTGGGGTTCATTTTGGTGCAAGCCAAGTTGGTTGGTAAGGGTAAAATTACATTATTGGCAGTCTAGATGACGCCAAGGTGCATAAATGCAGGCGTCCTGGACTGCCGAGAGGGATAGAGGCGAGTAAAGGGTTAATAGAATAAGGCTTAGCAGCAGGAGTGGATCAGCCCTGAAGGGGTGTTTCCTTATAACATGGTGCTAAAAGAGAGGTGGTTTATATGTTAATTTTCCCTCCCTCCCCTCAACACTGGTTGGTTAGCTAGTTGGTGCAGACCGAGGGTTTTAATAGCTGTGCTGGAGTCTGGGACGGTCTCTTTCTCCAGCATCAAGTGGGAAGCTTAACGCCCTCCCTCCCTGTTTGTGATGTTTTATGTTATCTCAATTATTTTCTGTTTCAGATATTCTCTTTTAAAGTCACAGCGAAGGTTGGTTCAGGCGTTTGTTAAAGGAGATGAAGGCAGACTTGCCCAAGGATGGATACTTTGGGGCATACTGCTTCATAGACTCTGAGTTATATGGTCGTTATTAATATTGGAAGTTAATAATAAAATAAAGCTGTGACCGACTTTCACCCAACAGAATGCGTACGGTGTATTTTTGGGGTTCATTTTGGTGCAAGCCAAGTTGGTGGGTAAGGGTAAAGTTACATTCTTGGCAGTCTTAGTGAACAGCAAACTTAGCTGTAGAAACCAGTGTCAGGCAGCTGCTGCCAAGGCCAATAAGACAATGGGTTGCATCAAAGGGGGCATAGATGTGAACAAGGCAGACATAGCAGAGCTGGATAGGGTTCACAGGAGGGCAAATAAAGTAATAACTGGAATGGGTGGACTACAGTACCTTGAAAGATTATCAAACTTTCACTTTAGAAAAAGGCTGAGGGGAGATCTAATAACCATGTATAAATATATCAGGGGGTCTGTACAGAGATCTCTCCCATCCACTATTTATCCCCAGGACTGTGACTAGGGGACATCCTTTGCATCTGGAGGAATTAAGGTTTGTACACAAATATAGAAGAGTTTTCTTTATGGTAAGAGCAGTGAGACTATGAAACTCTCTGCCTGAGGAGGTGGTGATGGTAAGTTCACTAAAAGAGTTCAAGAGGGGCCTGGATGTATTTCTGGATTGTAATAATATTACAGGTTATAGCTACTAGAGATGGTTTGTTGGTCCAGGGAGTTATACTGATTGCCTGATTGGAGTTGGGAAGGATTTTTTTTCCCCCAAAGTGAAGAAAATTGGCTTCTACCTCGAAAGAGTTTTTTGCCTTCCTCTGGATCAACTTGCAGGATAACAGGACGAACTGGATGGACAGATGTCTTTTTTCAGCCTTATAAACTATGTTACTATGTATGTTATTATTGTAAGAGATCGCTCTCTCACAGGGGTCGGCAATGACAGATCTTCCAACACACAGGTAGTTTTAAAGCCCAACAGTGCTTTATTTGTCACTTTGGCAGTACAGTTGAACTTTCCCCGGTTATAACTTCACTGGGTGAGGTGAGGTTCCAGCACCACATGATAAAACAAAACCATCAAAATAAATACCTGCCCATTTAGACACTGGCTAACACAGAGGTCTCCTTATCTCACCTCTAATGTCCAGTTCAAACACACGGGATATCAGGCTCCAACACTCTGCTGGTCAGCTCACCAGGTATAAGTCAAGCACAAGGGGAGAGGAAGTGACCCTAGAGAGAATTGGGACTTGGAAGGAAGCCTGCAGAGGATCTGTGTGGTCTCAGCCAGGAGAGCTGAGGGGCCAGAAGGCTGAGGAAGCCTTAAGTTTGTGGGGCCCAGCGACGCTTACGGAAAGAGGGTTGCACGGTCAGAGTCAGGAGGACTTCTGGACCATCTCCCCCAAAAGGTGCTGGTGAGGTCACAGCTAGGAGGCTGCTGGACTGTATGGCTGAGGAAGCCAGATCATGTTCTGCGTGTGAACTGCGCTCTATAGGTGAGGTAGAGACGACCTATGTATTAGATAGTGCCTAGACGGGCAGGTGTTTATTTATGATATTTATGTTTGTGATGGTGCTAAAGTGATTAAAGCATCATTTTGGACTTGAACCCCGGTGTCAAATTAGAAGTCTGTGATGGCGACCCCCTGAGAGAGAGTGATCCCTTACACTATGTTACTATATACACCACAGCAGAATTGCTAATTTTGCCCTCTTTACCTCTAAAAAAAGCTATAAAAAATGGTCAAAAAGTCATATGTACCCCAAAATGGAACTAATAACTAATAAAAACTACAGCCCGTTGCCCAATTCACATTAGTGAATGAAAATGTTAATGATGTTGGTATATGGTGATGCAAAATATAACTTATTTATAATTAAGTGATTTTATGCTGAAAAAGTAGTAGAACATAAAATACCTATCAACCACAGAATAAAATTAGAATATCATATATAGCGCATAAGGAACCTCATAAAAAATGAATTTAAAAAACAGACAGAATTGCAAATTTTGCCCACCTCACTTCCTAAAAAATGGCATAAAAAAGTGAATAAAAAAATCATATGTACCTCAAAATGGTACCAATAAAAACCACAGCCCGTTCTGCAAAACATAAGCCCTCACACAGTTACATTAGTGAAAAAATAAAAATGTTAATGATATTGGTATATGGTGATGCAAAATATAACTTATTTTAATAAAAAGTCATTTTATACTACAAAAGTAGTACAACATTTAAAACAACTTGTCCCACAAAAAACAAGCCCTCACGCAGCTTAATCACCAAAAAAATAAAAATGTTTTGGCCCCTGAAAACAATTTCAGCAAATTCTATATTAGAAAATCCAGATGCCGCTCTTTCCCTTCTGAGCCCTATTGTGTCCGCAAACAGAAGCTTATGATCACATATGTTGCCATAATGTGGGGTGCTTTTTCTCCTGTTACACCTTTTGAAAATAACTAACTTCGGACTAAAGCGAGATTTTATTGGAAATAAAATGTAATTTTACATTTTCAAAGCTACATGTTTCTAAATTCTGTGAAACGCTTGTTGGGTCAAAGCACTCACTTCACTCCTGAATCAATTCGTTAAAGAGTGTTTCCAAAATGGGGTCACTATTTCGGGTTTCCTTTCTATGGGTACCTCAGGGTCTCTTCAAATGTGACATCGAAAACCATTCCAGCAAATTCTGCACCCAAAAAACAATATTGTGCTCCTTTCCTTCTGAGCATGTCCATGAAGAGAATTATGACCACTTATGGGGTGTTTCTGGAAACTGCAGAATGAGGGTAATAAATATTAAGGTTTGTTTTGCTGTTAACTCTTGCTGTGGTACAGGAAAAAATGATTAAAATGGGAAATCTGCACAAAAAAAAATGATTTTTTAAAAATGTCACCTCCATTTTGCTTTAATTCCTGTGGAACGCATCAACATTCAGTTTTGAATAATTTGAGGGGTAATGAGGTAATGAGATAATTTATGGGTAGTTTCTATTACAAAAGTACCTTAAAGTGATTTCAGAACTGAATTGGTTCTTAAAAAAAAACGGTTTTAAAAATTTAAAACATTGCTTCCCGCGCTGCTGTGACAGGGTACTGATGGCAGGGAAGGCAGCCCGATGCCTTCCTTAGGCATCGTGTCTGCCTTCCATGACAGCTTGTGAGATCCAGCCCCCTGGATCTCACAGGCAGGAAGGCTGTAGATTACAGATGAGCGAATCTATACGCCGCTTCGTAGATTCGTATCGAATCTTGGAAATTTTCAGCTGCGAAGCAAATCCGAATTTCTTTGGATTCGCTTCGTATTATTCGTAAATCTTCTCAAAATTTAACACACTAACGATACGTACGATACATATGAAATGTACGAAACGTACGCATTCTGCATGAGGCGGGAGAATGACCATACGCCCATGCAAGAGCGGGAAAGTGAAGATACGCCCCCTCAGAACTGGAAAAAAAACAGCCCAGTCCACCGGGATCTAACTATTTTACATGTATAGGGAGTGAAGACTCCTCCCTCAGTACTCCACCTTCCGCTGAAGTTTGAACCAGACCAGCGCTGACCTCAGAGCAAGAGGCAAGCATCATGGCTAAAAAACAGCTGCGCCCAAATGTATTTTGGGGACGAGTTCCCTGAACCACCGCCCTCTCCAGACATCAGGGTGTCACAACTCTGCCAGAGAAACCCAGCTTCAGTGCCTGTGTCTTCCTTACCACCTGCTGAGATTGCTGTTGCTGCAACTCGTGAGGCGGCTGGAGCGTTTGCTGTGGCTCGTGCGGCTGGAAGGTCTGCTGTGGCTGGTGCGGCTGGAGCATCTGCTGTGGCTCGTGCAGCGGAGGCGGCTGGAGCGTCCACTTCGCTGCCCAGGAGGAGATCCACCCCTTCCATACACCAGAACCCAATTGTTCCACCATCTGTGACGGCCCATGCACAGACCCTCTGGGACTTTAAAACCGCAGTGGAGGACTGGGTCATCCAGGTACTTGACCAACCTAGGCCGGGAGATCCTTCATTGGAACACCAAAAGGGAACTATGCTTTGGTTTTCTGTTGGGAGAGGGTCTGGATTCCTGCAGGATGATGAGGATGGAAAGGAATATTTTGTGGGCCACAGGTCGGTGAAACGGCCGTACCTGGCACAACATCATCATAGCCTGTACGTGGAGGATCAGGTGGAGTACACCACCATGGCATCCCTGAAAGGCCCATTTGCGACTGGGGTTACCCTCCTTTCAAAGCCTCTGGTGCCTACAATGGAACCAGAAGTGTGGTCAGATGAACCACCAGGTCCAGGACACTTGCGCTGCCTGCAGGAGTTCCCAGATGGCATTCTCCGGTTCAGGGAAAAGCCACAGCCTCAGCCAGAGCCTCTGATTCCTGGACTGCCAGCACCACCACCACCACATTCCTTACAGCTGGGTCAGCTGACCATGTTATCGTTCACCTTCCAATCCACGGTCATCCACCAATACCCGCTCCCGTTGAAGATGAAGCCAGCAGCAGCAAGGGAAGCTAGGTCTTCTTCCCTGGATGCAACCTTTCCGGAACCGCTGCAGCCAGAAGTCCTTACTCCTGCTGTACCGGCAGGAGCATCAGGAAAAGCGGCTGCAGCGCTCACCAGCGTCACCACCATCCGGACCCGGTCAAGTCCAACTTCAGGAAGAAGAGGGCACTGGAGTTCCACCACTGCAGCGAGCATGGCCTTCAAGAGGCAGGAGCGTCCTCTGATGAGCTTCAGCAGCAGCTCGAGCGAGGAGGAATTCAGGTCCCTCATATGAGGAATCCAACTACTGGCAGTGTCAAGGACACTGCAGGAGGACCTATGAGAGCCACATCATGGACTGCACCTGACGGGTGAGATGCTAGTTGACAGTTGTTTTTGTTTAGTTTGTGTTGCCCCCTTTGACTCTCACCCAGATGGGCATGGCTGTCAGGACTCCCCCCATTTTGCAGAAAATTCCCTGTTGCTCCGAAGTGCGCCTATTTTCCTTTTTACCCCCTTCTCAGGTTATTTGGGAGCCCCCTTGGCAGAAAGGGTTCTCTATGTGCTGCTTTTTAATGTAATGTCTTGCCCCCATTTGATTCTCACCCAGCTGGAGTGGACATGGCTGTCAGGACTCCCCTCATTGTGCAGAAAAGTTCCAGTTGCGCCTAAGCGTGCCTATTTTCCTTTTTTCCCCCTTCTCAGGTTATTTGGGAGCCCCCTTTGCAAAAAGGGTTCTCTATTTGCTGCTATTCTCTATTATCCATGTGGATTACACGTTACCTGTTTGGATTACAATTTTACCTCATGTGGATTACAATAGAATTTTGGAATATGTGTTCCAGACAGACAGTGTTTTATCATTGCCAACTAGGAGCCATAAGGAGAGACTCAAACGTATATATCTGAGCCTTTTATGCTTGCAAATGTGAAATTGATTGCACTAAAATGTTTGCATACTTATGTCTTTGCTGTATTTTAGCTACACTGTTTTTAATGCTTCAGCACTTTAGCCCATTGTGTGTATTATTTTTCAGGTACTGCAATGTGTCCTATTATGCACTTATTGTACGGTGTTTTTAGTAAATTATTCACTTATTGATAGCTAGTAGCAGTGAGCACCTTATTTTTCTAGTTCATATGGACTGTCTCTAAAGACTGTACGCCGCAGCCTAGCCTCATGCGTATGACGCATTCGCGCATCAGTAGTACACTAAGGATTCGTACGCACTTTTGTACGCTAATGCTTATGTATTGCGTACTTTTAAC